>CATOQK020000003.1:0-29854 GCA_951802675.2 Boloria euphrosyne
TCAGTCATATTCTTTGAGCTATAAAATTTCTTTTATATTTTGTTTGAGTTAAGACTTCTGTTCAACATACAAGCTTGTATATATAGAGTACAGGATCCCACTGCTCGATTAGTCGATTATGCTATATAGGCTAGCCCATCGCTAAAACATTGTATAGGTACTCCCTCAACATTCATTTTTAATTCAAACTTTCGAAAAGCGAATACCGCCGATCGATCTGAAATTCGGTATAATAACTATTGTATTTTGACCTCGTAATAACGAAGTTGGTGCAAACGCTATTTTGAATATGAAAAACGAAGAAGAACCTCTTCGTTCAGTATGCATAATAATGCATTCCTAACCGATTTAGACTATTTTAGCTTTCCCCAGAAAAGGTATGTGTGTGTTGATAGCGGAGATTAGGGACTGTGTCGTCACTCCCACATTTTTACCAGACTACGGCTAATCCAAAAAAGGGTAAGGGTTTATAATAATTTATATCTCTCACGGCCCGCCGGGCGGCGGGCCGCGCCAGGCGTTGCCTCGCCTGTGTAGGCCTGTCGCGGCCCGTACTGAGCATTCCCACGGCCCGTGCCCGCCTGGTGCGGTCTGTTGTCTGACATTATCATCTGCGTGTACGCGCATGCGCCGCCGCAGGCGAAATGAACTATTAAAAAGCGATGCAGACGCGCCCGTACAGACCGCGACAGAACTTACCGACTCCCGATGGATCGGACGGGCGACAACAGGCAGGGGCGGCGCGTTAGGGCGACCGCCCCGGGCGCCGGGGAGGAAAGGGGGCCGGATACGAAAGGGCGGGGAGCTTGACTTATGTTCCTATGTCCCAAAGGTGAGGCAGAGGCAGAGGTCTACGGCGCATATTCATCCTGTTTGGTCGTAAGCTTCGCATTTGATTTCGCTCTAGATTTTTGTGATGGCCTTCGCTTCATTAATTACAGTCCGCCGTCAAGTCTGTTTTGGACGGCCGCGTTTACCTTGGGGATTTCATTCTAGAGCTTTCCGTGGTATATGTATAGTTTGTTTTATCTGTGGCATAGACTGTCTGTGACTACTCGTAATGTCAATTACTAAAAAAATTTTTTAAGTTGATTAAATTCGGACTACAATATTGTATGGGTGTATTATTTGAAGATCTACAACTGGCGACGAGGAAAACATGGCACTATCGGCGTTGGCGGAGGCCCATCTCGGAGCAGCAGGGCCACAATTCGACCCGCATACTGATCCTCATACTTGTGCGGAAAGATGGCGATATTGGATTCGCAAGTTTAATTATTACCTGGACGGTCAAGTTGGTCTCTCATCAAAACAAAAACTGTCGAGACTCCTACAACAGGCAGGGCCATATGTACAAGACATTTACGAAACATCAGACCAAGTGGTGAGCGCGGAAAGTAAAGATGACTACCAGCGCGCAGTCAACTGTCAACAAGTTGACAGAATACTTCGTGCTCAAGTTGAATACCGCCTATGAACGACAAAAGTTCAGAAGTTTGGAGTTAAAAAGGAAAGAAACGGCTTCAATTTTAAAATTGACGTATATTGCCCAATGACTAAAACTGAGTTAAAAAATGTTGAGATTCTTGTATATGATGGCACAGGACCATGTTTACTAAGTAAAAACACCTCAATTGATTTGAATATGTTAAGAATAGGACCAATTAATACTGTAATTTGTAATTTGAATACTAATCCTGAAAGTATATTGTTTGATCAGTATAGTCAGTTATTTAATGGCGTAGGAAAGCTAAAAAAAATTCGAATTGAAGCTACACATTGACCCCAATGTACTTGATAGCTAATGAGGAATGGACTGTATTACTTATGAGAGATGATGGAAACACGTTTTATAATTAATTCTTTTAATTGTTAAATATTGCACAATAAATATGTTATAATCTCAACAGTGACAGGCAGACTACTCTGACAAATCTATTGAAACATAAAAAAATAGGTTTTACAAAATAATATATGTTCCAAACAGGTCGCGCGCCAGCCAGTCGCCAACATACCGGACCCCCAGTGGAACACTAACTACTGGTTGCTACTGGCTGAGGCTCGGCTTCCATCAGGATAAGTTTCCGGGCCGGTCTGCGCAGCATGCCCCCTTTGGTGTGGACGTCTGCCACGCGGACCGCTCCGTCGGATCCTAAGTAGACCTTTGCTACCCTTCCTAGTGGCCACAAACCACGAGGGAGGTTGGGATCGGCGATCAGCACCACGTCACCCTCACCGAGGTTCAACGAGTTTTTGTTGGGTCCTCTTGTACGTAGCATCGGTAGGTATTCCCGTAGCCATCGTGCCCAAAACTGATCTGCTAGGCGCAGCGTTCTCCGCCAGTCACATCGTCGGGATAGGTCTGCGTCTGTCAGCGACGTGGTCCATGGGACGACTGATGAGGAGCCGAGAATAAAATGGAATGGTGTTAACGCCTCTGGTGCATCTGGGGAAGACGGGACGACGGCCTAGAATTCACAATTGATTCGGCCTCGAGTAGGAGTGTTGACAGGACCTCTTCCTTCAGTGGTTGATTTGTTAGGCAAGATCTGAGAGCTGCTTTCACTGTCCGCACAAGCCGCTCCCATGCGCCGCCCATGAATGGGGATGCTGGTGGAATGAAACGCCAGTTGATTTTGTGATTAGTGGCGTACACTACGACCGAGTTGTCATGTAGGGAGCGCAGTTAGCGGGAAGAGCCAACAAAGTTAGTACCGTTATCGGAAAATATAGTGGTGGGCGATCCTCGGCGAGCAATGAAGCGCCTGAGGCTCATTATAGCGCTATCTGCAGTGAGCGAGTTCACAATTTCGAGGTGAAGCGCTCTGGTTGTGAGACACGTATATAAGGCGATGTATCGTTTCTCGCTCCGTCGATATAGCTTTACCAGAATCGGGCCAAAGTAATCAAGGCCTACGTGAGTGAAGGGTCTTTTGTGGTGATCAAGACGTTCTGGTGGTAAGTTGCCGATCTGAGGTTGGATAGGTTTCGTGTTCCATTTCTTACACTTCAAGCAGGCGCTTGCTACGCTACGAATGGTTCCTCTGGCTCCTAAAATCGAATATCTTTGCCGAAGTTCATTCAAAACGAGCTCGTTAAATTGATGCGCGGCTTTGATATGTTCGTGGAGGATTAGCAGTCGTGAAATGTGGTGGCGGCCGTCGAGAATCATGGGTGATTTCATCTCGTTGTTCACTCCCGGTGCGGAATTTATGCGCGTGTCTTGTCGTATGAGACCTTCTCCATCCAGTGTAGGCGCCAATTTCCTAATTCGACTATTCTTAGGCACTGGCTTCGAAGATCGTAAGTGCGATAATTCCTCAGGGAAACTCTCTGCTTGTGCTTGACGGACCAACATTTTCTCCGCTTCTATCATGTCTGACGCGTGAAGCTGGTGGGGAGACGTGGTGCTATCAATGTAGAGTTTGGAATTTGGATCTATTGGCCTAGACAAATTAAGCCGGAATAGGCGTGCGCCCTGGAGAAAACGAGCGGTGGCACGTAGCAAACGTAGCCAAGAGCTAAAACGCGTTGGGTCAGGTAACGAATTCGAGAGTGGGGTGTCGAGGAGCAGAACCATCAGATTTGATTTTAACTCGGGGTCTGATGAGGTCTCTCCCTCGTCAGTGACGCGCTCGGTCGGCCAAGTGCAAGACTGTTCAACAAGGAACTGTGGACCGGTGAACCACCGATGAGTTGCGGTAAAGTCGGTTCGTTTTGGTTTTGTCGCATCATCAGCAACATTGAGAGAGGTAGGGATCCACCTCCAATCGGATGGATTGGTGGTTTCCAATATTTCTCCCAACCTGTGTGCCACGAACGGTTTAAACGCGCGAGCGTCACTCCGGATCCACTTTAGGACGGTGGTTGAATCAGTCCAGAAAATAGTTGCGGAGGGCTCAAAACGGTGAGCTTGCATAATTGTTTGCGCAAAACGCGACGCGATAAGCGCAGCTTGTAATTCTAATCTTGGGATGGAAACCGGTTTCAGGGGACAGACTCTGGCCTTACTACCGATGAGAGCTGTCGATACAGAGTCATCGCTGTAAGTGAAACGCCAATAGGCGACGCAGGCGTAGGCTTGTTCGCCACCGTCGGCGATTACGTGCAACTGGACGTCGGACAAGTCTGATCCGACCATGTACCAGCGTGGGATTTTTATATTGGCTGCAATCTGCAGCTGTGAAAACCAGTCTTTAAATTCGCTTACATACATTTCGGGTAAGCCTGTGTCCCAGCCAACGCCTGCCCGCCATAATCTTTGAATCAAAATGCGACCCCAGATGACGACCGGCATCAAAAACCCAAGAGGGTCATAAACTTTCATGACGTTCGATAAAAGAATGCGTTTTGTCAAAGTGTCGGTCGGTATCTGAGGTACGGCACGAAACCCTAATAAATCTTGACGTGGGTTCCAATTAACACCAAGGACGCCGACGTCACTACTGGTAGGCAGGTAAACGTCAGAAGTTGCATCGCTACGAAGTTCCTTCGGGACATGAGAGAGTGCCTCTGGATGGTTGGACGTCCACGCTCGCATCTCAAAACCACAATTCTTGTGCACTGTGACAACGTCGGCGGCTAGTTGAGCTGCGTCCGCAACATTTGTGTGGCTCCCAAGGTAGTCATCCATATAGTGATCGTCAATTATTGCTTTACAGGCAACGGCATAGTCGGCTTCGTGTATCTTCGCGTTTTTGTTTTTTATATAGAGGGCGATGAAAGGACTCGAAACTGCGCCGAAAATCATTGACGACATGCGGTATTCCTTGAGGTCGCCGTTCTTGTCACGCCAGAGAAAGCGTTGAGCATCCCTGTCCCTTGCGGCAATCTTAATCTGAGGAAACATCTCCTTGATATCGCCACTCAAGGCTACCGCACCTTCTCTGAAACGGAACAGGATGTCAAGTAGGGGCGATAATAGGTCAGGACCTTGCAGAAGCAGACTGTTGAGGCTTACGTTTTTTGTTGTGGCAGCCGCGTCATGGACTGCTCTCAGCTTCTTCTTCTGAGGATGATAGACACCAAAGATAGGCAGGTACCAGCGAATGGAGCCGTCTGGGTTGACGCTAGAGGCATTTGGTGCGGGTCGATGGTAGTAAGTCTTCGAATCACACTCTTCGGCATAGTTCTTGCTGATTATGCCGTCGATAAATTGTTGAAAGGATGCGGCAAACGCTGAA
Organism: Boloria euphrosyne; assembly: GCA_951802675.2. Taxonomy (NCBI): domain Eukaryota; kingdom Metazoa; phylum Arthropoda; class Insecta; order Lepidoptera; family Nymphalidae; genus Boloria; species Boloria euphrosyne. The sequence goes on from CATOQK020000003.1 coordinate 5,184, forward strand.
TCCTTCGACATCCGGCTCGAAGGACCAAAATGATAGCTAATGAGGAATGGACTGTATTACTTATGAGAGATGATGGAAACACGTTTTATAATTAATTCTTTTAATTGTTAAATATTGCACAATAAATATGTTATAATAAACAACAGTGACAGGCAGACTACTCTGACAAATCTATTGAAACATAAAAAAATAGGTTTTACAAAATAATATATGTTCCAAAAAGGTCGCGCGCCAGCCAGTCGCCAACAGTACTTTTAGTAGCTCAGCCAGTCCGCAGGCATCCATTCAATGTGAGAGATATAGAATTAAAACTAATTAAGGTGTTAATTGATAATGACATCATAGATCCTGTAACCGGCCCAACCCCATGTGTTTCTCCATCACACATTATCAAGAAAGAGGTAGAAGGACAGTACCGGCTTGTGATTGACAAGCCAACGAAGCTGTTTTAAGAGAACATGTCCCGATGCCAACATTCGAAGAGCTACTGGCTGACCTTAATGGTTGTAAATATTTTTTGGAATCCGGTGTGCTTCTGAAGTTTTTCAAAGGATCATTGCTCAGCTACTACAAGGAATTGAAGGCGTAGCTAACTCCCAAGATGACATAAGGATTGGTGGAAGAAAAAAGGAGGAGCATGATCAAAGGCTACACATGGTTTTGCAGAGATTACAAGAAAATGGAATAACTTTAAATAAAAAGAAGTGTGTATTTTGTGTTTAACATATAAATTTTTTGGGGCATCATCTCTCAGCTGCAGGCATAAAATCGACGTCTAATAGCAAACAGGTCATACAAGAATTTAGAGCACCAACTAACAAAAGCGAATTGAGGAGTTTTCTTGGGCTTATAAATTTCTCAGCCCGATTTATAGAAAATTATAGCACTTTAACAGAGCCACTAAGGCAGCTGACCAAGAAAGATATAAATTACAGTTGGGAAGACAAACACAAAAGGGCATTTCAAATATATAAAGAATTAATAGTAACAGCCCGCACTTGGATACAATGACAAAAATGCTCAAACAATATTAATAACTGATGCCAGCCCAGTAAGCATTGCAGCTGTCCTAACCCAGTACCAAATTGCGGACAACAAAAAGCAACCAGTCATTATAAAATATGCGAGTAGGGCTCTATCACCTATTTAAAGAAGATACTCACAAACAGAAAAAGAAGCATTGGCTATTGTATGGGCATGTGAGAACCTGTACATGTATCTCGTCGGAAAGGACTTTACAATAATATCATATCACAAGCCTTTGGAAATAATATACTCACCCAAATCAAACCCAAGTGCTAGAATTCTACGATGGGTCCTTAGGCTGCAGCCATACACTTTTAAAGTTATTTTGTAAACCAGGGAAAAACAACATAGCCGACCCATTATCAAGATTACTAAAGGTAGATAATATTACAAAGATAAGTCATGATAAGGCGGTAGACAGTCACCTATTAGCATCAATAGAAACTCCAACCCCGGCAATATCTATAGAACAAGTAAAGGAAGCTATAGAAAATGATGTATGGCCAAAGGATCTACGAAAATATGAAGTTATCAAGACTGAACTATGTATCATAGACGGAATAGTACTCAGAAGAAACAGAATAGTTATACCCAAGAGTTTGATACAAAGTGTATTAGAAGTCGGACATGAAGGACACATATATCATTAAATGGTATGAAGGCTAAATTGCGAAAAAAAAAATGGTGGTGGTTAACTATGGACTAATACATTGAATATTGGATTGACACATGTAAAGGATATGCCTTAGTTAGAAAAACCAGCTCAGAACCAATTAATTCTACTGAACTAACAAGCAAAATATGGGAGCAAGTTTCAATTGACTATTTAGGACCATTACCATCTGGACATTATTTACTGTTCATTGTGGACTATTACAGTAGATATTATGAAATCACCAAAAATACCACAGCAGAAAATATGAAGATGAAGAAGATATTATGAAATCACCAAAAATCCCACAGCAGAGAATACAATCAAAGTATTAACTAACATTATTGCAAGAAAAGGTATTATGGATACGATAGTATGTGAAAGTGGACCTGCTTTTATTGCCAATTCCAAAAAATCCTTAAAACCAATGGAATAAATTTAAGACATACAACACCATTATGGCCCCAAGCCAATGGTGAAGTTGAGAGGCAAAATAGAAGCGTATTGAGGAGACTCCAAATCGCACTAGCGATACGCATCTTGGTTGGAAAGAAGAACTACTAGCATACTTATCTGCATACAGAACAACACCTCACTCAACTACAGGTCAATGCCCAGGCGATCTGTTTAAGGGAAGAGTTATAAAAACAAAATTACCACAGATGATATTGGACATCCAAATAGATGATGAAGAGGTAAGAGACATGGACAGATACAGAAAATACCAAACTAAAGAGTATGCTGATAAAAGAAGACATGCACAAATTTCAGATTCAACTACAGGTGATAAAGTCCTAATCAAGCAAAGAAAAGAAAATAAACTAACAACACTATTTTCACCGGAAGAGCATACAGTTGTATCGAAGAAGGGAAATGCGGTGGTAGCACAATCACAAGACGGAAAAATTATAAAAAGAAACTCTACACACTTCCAGAAAGTATTAGATAGAGATGTTGGGAAGATAGGAACACCAGATATGAACTCAAATGACCTGGATGAAGCTGAGAACAACCATCAGCCTTTGAGAACAAAGGATACCTACTTAAATGATGACGAAGTATCTAGGAACAGCCAACAGCCATTAGATAAAGAAGAACAATCCAATAGGCCCAAGAGAGTGCATCGCACCCCACCAAAATACAAAGACTTCCTACTGAGCTTTGCTTAATATTAATAATAATTTCAATTTAATAGCCTTAACTCATAAATTACATTATGCTTGTTCTTTTATATTAATTGATTAATCCAGTGTTTGCATAATGTATAAGCCATCATACTATCATAATTATTTGTCATTAAAGTACACACCTAAATAATATAGGTAGACACTTGATATGTTTAATTTCTCTGAAGGAAGAAAGGGATGTAGAATTTGTTTTATCTGTGGCATAGATGGTCTGTGACTACTTGTGCATGTGTTGGTGCATTATTTGAAGACCTACAGTATATGGTCTGGGTCCCTTTGGAGGGTGTGACCTAACCAGCTCTATTTAAATCGGCGATTTTTTTTGATCTGTTGGGCGATCGGAACTTCTTTGCAGTGTTCCCAAAGGTGTCGGTTGGAGATTTTATCGGATTTTGCGAAGGCATCGATTAACAAAGTCTTGGGAGTTGCTGCGAGATATCCTTGGTGATCTTCCATGTCTCACACCCGTATAGCAGTGCAGTCTTTACATATTGGACCGAAAGATTTTGAACTTCATTCTTCGTGTCAGTTTCCGTGATTGCCATACGAGTCTAAGTTGTGCAAAGGTTGCTCGTGCTTTGGCGATTCTCGAAGTGATCTCCTCTTCGGTTCTTCCTGTTCTGAAGCGCAGCTACCGAGTTTAGTGAATTTGTGAAGGGAAGGGTACAACCCTGTCTTACGCCTGCATGTACCGCTATGTCCTCCAAAATGAGCCCGTTTTAAGTCACGTTTCAAGAATAATTCTTGTATAAGGCTGTAGTGATGTTAATTATTTTCTAGGGGACGCCAATTTTGCGTAATCGAGGCTGGATGTTGGTCCAAGTCACCGTATCAAAGGTCTTTTCCCAATCTCGTAAAGTGAGATCCCTCCCTTTGCCAATCTGTAGCCTGTTCTAGTATGATACAGAGGGTGTTGATCTGATCTGTACACGATCGATTGGGCCGATATCCTGCTTGCTCTCTGCGTATGAGGGGATCGATGGCCTTCTAGAACCTATCCAAAATGACTTTGCAGACTACTTTGGATGGGACCGAAAGCAAAGTTATAATACCTATCCAGTCAGATCATTGACTGAGGACCCACTTTTTGGTACAGTGATATAAGGCATTTAATCCAATCGTCTGGTAAATCTTCTTCCTGCAACATGCGCTGTAGCAAGGGTGTCAACTGTCAGGGTGCTTGCGGCTGTGACCATGTCCACCTTCAGCATCTCGGCCGTGATAAGGTCAATTCCGGGGCCTTGCCATTTTTTAGCGAGTAATTGGCGTGGATAACTTCATCTATGGTTGATGGTGAACAGTCAATGTTAAGACTTTTCAGAGGCTGATGATCGTTGGGCGTGGTATTCTCTGGGTCATCCAGCGACGTATTAACACTTCCGATGTAACAATAAGTTGGCCCTCCTTTTCAGCGGTTTCTTCCACTTTGTTTTGCTGTCAGTGCTCTAGTAGCTTTTTACATCTCCTTCAGATTGGTATCCGCTGCTCTTTGAGCTGGAATACCATGAGCCCACGGTCTTCTATCCCGAAGAGTGCTGCGATGGATACTTTGCGGAGATCTTCCTGTAAATCTTCGCTACTTGTTGTTATATTATTATTTTAATTAAATTATAAAATAAAACGACATTATAACTTATGAGTATGTTTAATGAATGACGTTGTTCTTTTTCTTCTAATTTTAATTTACACTAAAAAGTTCTTATACATTATCTTATTATAAAATCAAATAATACAACATCTCCCTTATCAAACTAATTTAAAACAAACTAAATTAAATTAAAAAAGTAACTGCATATTATTAACATAAAACAAAATTAAATAACTCCCTTATCAAATTAAATTAAATCAATATTTAAAACATACAAAATAAAATAAAATCAAATAAGTAATCATGATATTATAATTTAAGAATACTTTGTTATTCATTGTTAATTTAATTAGGATATCTCATTGGCGGACGAACAGTACGGCCATAAGATGTTGTATAAAAGCCATCTTCTCTACTACTAGTTGTAGGAGCATTTAAATCTACATCAATTGTACTCGAAGGACAAGTGCTATACTCGGATTTAGAATTATCTTCATCACCATTAATACAAGGTTTAATCAGAAACCTATTCCTTATAAAAAACTTATTATTATACCTAATTTGATACGTTCTATTATTCAGTATTTTCGTTATCACTCCTTTCCTCCAGAATCTCCCTAACTTAAATAAAACTATTTCTCCCTGAGCCAAGTTTCTTAAATTAATTTTATTTCTATTATAATAATATTTATCGTTTTCTTGGCGTGTCAATAAGTTTTTTCTCAAATTATTATTAACTTTTGGCGTAAACATATTTTTACTCATAGGAACAATACCTCTAAGTTTTCTATGAAATAAATTTTCTGCTGGTGAAGGGATAGTTTTTGAAATTGGAGTATTACGAAATTCTAACAAAACTAAATATGGATCCCTATTATCATGAAACGCTTTCTGAAGAAGTTTCTTTATTGTTTGAACTTCTCGTTCAACCAAACCGTTCGATTGTGGATACCCAGGACTCGATCGAATATGTTCAAAATTATAATCTCGAGAAAATAATTTAAAAGCTTCACTGGTGAATTGTGGGCCCCCATCACTCATTACCTGTTTGGGTATACCAAATCGACTAAAAATTTGCTTTAATTTATTAATGATTTCAACACTTGTACTTAGTAGATTTCAATAGGGCAACTTCAGGAAATTTTGATAAATAATCTATTACTAATATATAAGTATGACCGTTCCATTCAAAGAGATCAATTCCAACCTTTTCCCAACATAAATCTGGCACTGGATGTGGCATTAATGTTTCTCTTTTATTATTGTTACTAAAAAGTTTACATGTTTCACATCGAGATATCAAATCTGTTATTTCATGAATCATTCCAGGCCAATACATTGCGTCATTTGCCCTTAATAGAGTTTTCGTAATTCCCAGATGTGGGTAGTGTAAACGTCTTAACATTTCTTTTCGAAGTTCATTAGGTACAACTAAACAATCACCTTTAAATATTAAATTAGATTTATATGTTAAATTGTCTCTAACGTGCCAATATTGTCTGATATCTTCAGGTAAGGTATTTTTATGATCAGGCCACCCATTAATAATCACATTCTTAAGTAATCGCATTTCATTATTGTTTTCAGTCAAATTTTGAAAGGCACCTAATTGACTCTCACTTATATTCAACGTAGAAATCAACATATTAATATTAGCTTCAATATCTTTTTCATCTAAATCTATTTCTACAACATCATTTTCATTGAATGACCTTGATAGAGTATCTGCTATATACAACTCTTTTCCACGCTTATACACTAAATTAAATTCATATTCTAATAATTTTATCAACATACGTTGAATTCTTGGTGAGCAAGAATTTAATGGTTTTTTAATTATGCCTATCAAGGGATTGTGATCCGTTTCAATTACTATTTTCCTTCCAAAGATAAACTGATTAAATTTTTCACAACCAAATAAAATTGCAAGTAGTTCTGTTTCTATCTGTGCATAACGCTTTTGGCTTTCATTTAATGCTTTTGAAGCATAGGCTATCGGTAAACCATTTTGCATCAATACAGCACCTAGACCATCCTTTGAAGCATCCACGGACAAAACAACGGGAAGCTTTTCATTAAAAAATTGCAATACGGGCTTTTTAACTAAAATATTTTTCAATTCATTAAAAATTTTGTCGTGTACGTCTAACCATTCAAATTCATTATCTTTTTTAAGTAGATTTCTTAAAGGTGAAGTTATAGCTGCGAAATTTTTAATAAACTTAGAGACATAATTTACTACTCCTAGAAATCTTTCTAGTTCTTTCCTATCTCTGGGTTGTTTCATTGACGTTATTGAAGTAATTCTACTGTTGTCTAAACTTATACCATTCTTATTTATTACATGACCTAAGTACTTTAATTCAGGGACATTAATTTTACATTTTTCTTTATTAAGTTTCACATTTTCTCGTCTAAGTCTATCAAATACCTTACCTAATCTAACATCATGTTCTTTTTTTGTGCTACCCCAAATAAGTATGTCATCAATGTACACTTCTACACCTTCTAAATCTTCCAAAATTTGACGCATTCTATGTTGATAAATTTCTGAAGCACTACATAACCCAAAGGGCATTCTCAGAAATTTATACCGACCAAATGGTGTATTGAAACAACATAAATCAGAACTTGCTGATGTCAATTTTATGTTCCAAAAGCCATTTTTTACATCTAAAGTACTTAAAAATGATGCACCTGACAGTTTGCTAGTAATTTCTTCTAATATTGGTAATTCAAAATGCTGTCTTTGTATTACATTATTTAGATCTTTAGGATCTAGACAAAGCCTTAAATCTCCATTAGGTTTGTAAACAATGACCAATGAATTCACCCAATCAGTTGGATGCGTTACATTAGATATGACACCTAAATTCTCTAATTCGTCTAATTTATTTTTTAAACGAGGTTTTATTGCAAGTGGAACTCTCCTACTTGCATGTACAACAGGTGAAGCATTAGGTTTTAGTTTAATATCATATTCACCTTTCATACAACCTAAACCATCAAATAAATCGTCATACTTTAAATTAAAATTAGACTCATTAATTCTATGCACAGGATTAACTAATTCCATTTTTATAGCAGATTCCAATCCTAAAATATTGCATGTTTTATCAGCATTTACCACATAAAAATCAAGTGAGTAATGTTTACCTTTGAATTTTATACGGAGGGAGCATTTACCAATGCATTTGATTGGCTGACCTGTGTATGTTGCAAGTCTGGCATTTGACTGCATAAGGTTATTTTTATCTAAGCCTAAAACAGATAAATTATTAACTAATAAAATGTTTGCTTGAGCTCCTGTATCTACCTTGAGTGTAAGAGGTATATTGTCTACTCCTACTACAATAGTCCAGTCTCTTAAATTTCTGTCAACTGAACTTATAAAAATATTTTCAAAATCCAAAAGACTTCCTTCCTCTTCATAATTTTTATCTTTTTCTATATCACGTAAATAATGATTGTTACATTGACTTGCAAAATGATTATATTTATTACACCGGACGCATTTCTTTCCGAACGCTGGACATCTGTTTCTTAAATGTTGGTTACCACATCTTTTACAATTTATTTTATCATTATCTGGTCTTGAATTTCCTTTATTCATGTATTTTTCGCTCTTAAATTTTTCATTGTCGTTATTAATGCTTATTGCTGGTTTTGTATTGTATGAAGTTTTATTCACTTTACTAACCATATTTTCATTATAAGAATTTTCCGATGTGCTAGGATTAGTAGAATATATTTCTTCGAGCTGTTTTTTAGTTTCTTGCAAAGTTCTACATACATGTATTGCTTTATTAAGTGTTAAATCCTTAATTCTTAACAGACGATCAACGACAGAAGTGTCTAAAATTCCACAAACCAGCTTATCCTTAATAAGACTTTCTGTAAGAACGCCAAATTCACATGAAGCGCTCAAGTCTCTTAGCTCAATTAAATAATCTTCATATGATTGCCCTTGTTTCTGACTCCTAGTAAAAAATTTGTATCTTTCGTAAGTAATATTTTTTTCTGGGTTAAAATGTTCCTCAAATTTTGTTATAACTTTATTAAAATTATTTTTGTCATCAGGCTTTTCAAATATGAAAGTATTATATAGTTTTAATCCACGATCACCAATCGTGTTAAGTAATAGTGCTATTTTAGTTTCACCATCTTTCTTTATATTACCAGACGCTACAATAAATATTTCATATTTTTGTCTAAATAATTTCCAATTTTCAGCCATTGACCCTATCCATGACATTTCTGTGGGAATTCGAACTGCCGACATATTCATCTGATCATTCATCATTCGTCTCTATCAATATATAAGCGCAGGACGGCTAATATCAGAAGTAGGTCGTAGATGTGGGCGTGATCGTTAGTACATTTACTCAATTTTAACTTAACACACTCATAACTAAGTACAACGTAAACACATTAAAACATTATATTATCAATAATAGTTCCATTATTCGGATATAAGTAATTCGTCGATGATACGTGGTGCATCGGCGGTCCAAATCTGACATTCCCCTTTTTGTCTTTCAAATAGTTCTCTAATTTAATTTCTTTTTAAAACATGCCAGTTTGTATCACCTTGCTACCATCGCTTCGACGCTTTACAAGAGTGCGCTGTCAAAGCTTGATTTCACACTCTTATCCGATAAGCTTACCCAACATCTCCAGATGGCGCACTGAGTGCGCCGTCACGGCCGGACTGACATTCGACCGTCCTCGGGCGATCATTTATTGAAGCCATTGCAAAAGCAGGAACGACGCTCGCCCATCCTGTCACTCAGGAACAATCTAACTCTCTGTTATATTCGTACCGTACGTAAAAACAAATTTATTATGAAAGCATGTATCCTTTCGACCATCTCAACTTATGGACCGGATGACATCTTTCCAAACCGTGAGCGTGGACCGGACGAGTGTGTCCCTTCGACTATCCCAAAACATGGGCATAGACCGGACGACACTGTCCCTTCGACCACCTCCAAACCGTGAGCGTGGACCGGACGAGTGTGTCCCTTCGACTATCCCAAAACATGGGCATAGACCGGACGACACTGTCCCTTCGACCACCTCCAAACCGTGAGCGTGGACCGGACGAGTGTGTCCCTTCGACTATCCCAAAACATGGGCATAGACCGGACGACACTGTCCCTTCGACCACCTCCAAACCGTGAGCGTGGACCGGACGAGTGTGTCCCTTCGACTATCCCAAAACATGGGCATAGACCGGACGACACTGTCCCTTCGACCACCTCCAAACCGTGAGCGTGGACCGGACGAGTGTGTCCCTTCGACTATCCCAAAACATGGGCATAGACCGGACGACACTGTCCCTTCGACCACCTCCAAACCGTGAGCGTGGACCGGACGAGTGTGTCCCTTCGACTATCCCAAAACATGGGCATAGACCGGACGACACTGTCCCTTCGACCACCTCCAAACCGTGAGCGTGGACCGGACGAGTGTGTCCCTTCGACTATCCCAAAACATGGGCATAGACCGGACGACACTGTCCCTTCGACCAGCTCCAAACCATGAGCGTGGACCGGACGAGTGTGTCCCTTCGACTATCCCAAAACATGGGCATAGACCGGACGACACTGTCCCTTCGACCAGCTCCAAACCATGAGCGTGGACCGGACGAGTGTGTCCCTTCGACTATCCCAAAACATGGGCATAGACCGGACGACACTGTCCCTTCGACCAGCTCCACCACTAAAACACAAATCGGGCAGATGTGTCCCTTCGACCAGCCTCGTACAAAGGCGTGGACCGGACGACACCGACCTCTAAATTCAAATTCAAATTTAAAATATTTTATTCAGCATGAAACTATTACAATTTTTTCCTGAACGTCATGAGTCTACTACCAATCATTTTGTAACCACGAAATTATCACGAACAATTTCAATTCTCAGTGTTGATTTCAATCTCGTAGTGTATACTTGTATGTAAAGCTTGCACTCTTCGACCACAATTCTTCATAATCTTTAGTCGCCGTCACGGTTTCCTTATCATTGTTGGTAGTAGCTTGTAAGCAAATCATCGTTTCTCTGCGGTACTTACGGTTCATTCTACCTCATTCCCGACTTTACTTGCGGTCGGGCCTTCTTGTGCATCTACACTATCATGCCACGAGGCTGTTAGTCTGCCTCTACCTCTTTTCTGGTACCAATTTTTAGCACTTTTTTTACAGTTCCGCCTCATCACATGGCCGTACCACCTGGGCTTGCCCTCTCTGAGTTCCTCTGTTACCGGGGACACGTTAAAGGATCCCTTCACATATTCGTTTTGCACTCTATCTAAAGGCGTCACGATGCTTGCCCAGCGGAGCATCTTCATCTTCACTATATGCAGTTGTAGTTCATACTTTTCCAAAGTTGCCCAGTTCCAGTTCAGAGCCATACAACATGGTAGGTCTTGTATCACTTGCTTTTGGTTTTGGTAGGCATTTTAGGGTCACACAGGGTACAGAATACCAGACAGAGATCTCCACTTCAATCACCTCAGACTAACTCTGTGATTCACTTCATCATCAATGCGAGAGTCAACATTTAGTATTGATCCAAGGTATCGGAAACCGGACACCTTTGGTGTAACAGTGCCGTTGATATTGATGTCACAGCCTACCTCCGCAGATCCTATTAAGTCGCACTCCATGTATTGTTTTCGTGTGACTGATATGTAAACCGTATCTTTCAATCTCCGTCATCCACACTGAAAGCTTTGCTGGAGTTCTGAATTACTTTGCTCTATCAATACAATGTCTTATGCATATAGAATATTCCATGGTATATCCTTGTGGAATCTTCAGGTTATATGGTAGTCCATTATTAAATTCGGGCTCAAACAGATGTCTGATGCACTTAAAACCACTCACTAGAAACGGTTCACTCACACCTGCAGGGCTACAAAATTGTGTGCTAATGTCGTTATAAATTTCTTCTATCAGAGAGATATAGGCTCAAACATATAACTAACACTTTTAAATAGAGAAGAAATAACAGTTTAATTCCACTCGCTATTTGTAATATAATAAAAAAAGGCATAAAGTCCTTTAGAAAAATACTAAACCGTATTGCATATTACTGATATCAAAAAACGTTATATTTTATTAAATCCTTAAAAATTCCCGAGTAATGAGCTCGAGTAGCAATTATTCCGCGCGTAATTAATAACAGCCGATTTTTTATTGTAAAGTGCTAACTGAATATTATTCAGTTCGTTCCATATTTATTAGATACTATTTACAAATTAATGATTTACCAAATTATTCTCTAACTTGTCTATAATAACCTTAATACTAGGTATGCCGTAATTATAATATTTACTTAGTAAGTTTAGAAGAATTGATTTATCCTCTTTATTTAACTGTATGTCATTCGAGGACATGTTGTTTTTTTTAAGCTTCGCAAAAATTAGTCGTTACTCTAATATCAAATATAAGATTATCGAAGCCTGACCCGGGACTCGAACCCAGGACTTCCCAATGTACAATCGTATAGGCTAGCTGCAACACCACCGAAGCAAATAAGTAGCCGTATAATATTGCCACTTGCTTTTTTTTACTTGGTTAGAAATTACATTATCAGACATGCAAGCAAGCTTTTCACAGTATTTGTAATTTTAATTGTATTTAGAATCTGAGTAGTGCATTTAACTTTATTACTTCCAACACCAGTGAGATATTAAATTAAACGTTTACACGCAAATCTCTTTTAAAAGGGAATAGACAGATTTACTATAAAATAGACAAAGAATTTGCTCACCGAATGATATTTCTAAAGTAACTCTCCACGTTCGCCACTCCACCTATTGATCTCCTACCTCGCAGCACCAGCATCTATTCTCTTGGCCGGAAATGATTTTGCGACGTGGCCACTGGCGAGGTTTGTCACACGTAAGACACATAACCTTGATTACGAATTAAACTACTCGGCTGTATTATTTCTTTACGCCTTTTTTTTACAACCAATCTATTTTGACCAGTGGTTTCTGTTCATGCCACACCAATGAAATGTTCCAGAAAATCTCATCTCATACCTTGTTCGAGGCTTCTTACAATAAGAATGTTGATGTCGAACTTTGTAGCGATAAGATTTCGTAACATTCGTACTCTAGTAATAACGTCATAATATGTGGTTAGTTCTCATCGTGCTACCTTTATAACATAGTACTAAACTAATTCAGTTATCACTTCTTCAGGTAACTCAGACTTAGTTATTCTTCTAATCAAATTCTATAATCGAACCACGACCTTAGCCGCAGATTGTCTTCTAGCTCTGACTTAAAATTTTAGTGCTTGTAGCTCTCTGCCCGTGACATCCTAAATCCTCTCACTAAAGCCTTCATATCATTTAAAACCTTCTTTTGAACATCAACCGGTTTCATTTTTTACATAGTAAGGTTCTTCCATATATTGTCTATACTCTTTGGGTTCTTCTATCCCACTTCTGATATAAGCGCAGGACGGCTAATATCAGAAGTAGGTCGTAGATGTGGGCGTGATCGTTAGTACATTTACTCAATTTTAACTTAACACACTCATAACTAAGTACAACGTAAACACATTAAAACATTATATTATCAATAATAGTTCCATTATTCGGATATAAGTAATTCGTCGATGATACGTGGTGCATCGGCGGTCCAAATCTGACATTCCCCTTTTTGTCTTTCAAATAGTTCTCTAATTTAATTTCTTTTTAAAACATGCCAGTTTGTATCACCTTGCTACCATCGCTTCGACGCTTTACAAGAGTGCGCTGTCAAAGCTTGATTTCACACTCTTATCCGATAAGCTTACCCAACATCTCCAGATGGCGCACTGAGTGCGCCGTCAAATATATGTATTATGATTCTTTACCTTTTCTGTAGGTATTGTAAATCTTCTTATTTTCTTATTTATGTTGAATGAATTTTAGTACCGACTGCGCCATGTTATATTATTATTTTAATTAAATTATAAAATAAAACGACATTATAACTTATGAGTATGTTTAATGCATGGAGATTAGAAACCAGGAGAACCAAGGCCATAGAGTATATTGCTACATATATAAAACCAAGGCCCTAGAATGTAGTGTCTCAGAAATATTGTCAAACCAAGGAGGCGCTGCGATCGCTATGTTGTCTCAATGCCTAACTTCACGTTGTCACAATAGTGACAGTACTCATAAATAGCTAACTTGACAGATACTACTTATTGACGGCAGCGCGCTATAAACTCTACAAATTTTCAGAGACAGACGGGTAATGCTTTAGTATGAAGCGTTGGTTCTCCTGTATCTAACCTCCATGGTTTAATGAATGACGTTGTTCTTTTTCTTCTAATTTTAATTTACACTAAAAAGTTCTTATACATTATCTTATTATAAAATCAAATAATACAACACTTGTATAATAAGTTCGAGGTGAAGCTCTCTCCGTTGTCCAATGAAGTCCTACGTTTTTTGCGACATCCATTCTTTTCTAGCGTGTGTTTTACGCCCGAGAACGACGGGGCTGGTCGCTGTGTAGAACATTGTGATTCCGCGTGGGTTGACCAGCTTTATTCGGGTATCGCCAGTTTTACTCGGGTATCCTCCTTAGACAGACAACCTAACAGAATCTACTCAGATCCTGTTTTGAGGCGCAGAATGATCACCTTTCGCCCTGGTCCTCTGCTCATTTGCATCCCTCTTCTTGGCGTGGGTGCAGCGTTCCCTGGGGGACGAAACGGAGACGGGGATGACGCGAATTGGCTAAGGTACTGCTTTATTTATTGTTCCGCCACAAACACAGCAGATGGTTTCTTGGCATTTTATGGGCAATGCTAAAATTGCTGAATTTCCTAAATGTAGTCAACAAAAATAGTTTAGTTCATAGAAACAGTGGAGTTGACCTTTTTTTAGGACTCAGAGTTTATCGACACAGGAGCGCCGTAGGAAATCTCGCCCAGGGCGCTGGTAGTCCGGCTCTAACAACAGGCCACCACAGGCTTCATCGGATGCATCGGTTCCCACGACCTGTAGGTCCAGCCCGGCGCAGTCTAGCCTGTGAGAAAGCGGGCCGTGGGACCCGGCTTTTATGCGAGCCATTATAGCAAATCTATTGACGCCTCATTAAAATCGGTTCAGTAGTTATGCACTTCAGAGGAACTTTCTGGGGACAGTTAAAATAATCTAAATCGGTAAGGAATGTGCGATTATGCATACTGAACGAAGAGAGGTTCTCCTGCGATTTTCATAATGTTCAAAATGACGCTTGCGCTAATTTTATGATATTTGTTATAAAGAGGCTTTTTTCCTCCCGTCAAAATTAACCGAGTTAGGGTTTCAAGTTTCAGATTTAAAATATTTATTTTAATTACATAACGGATTTTTGTGCTACAAACGTTAAAAACAATGATATTTTAACTATAGATATGTTATGAGCGCGCAATCGTGAAATCTCGAAAACGTCCTAAAACGTAGGACGTATTGCCTTTAGTCTGTGTCAACGCATGGCGACGAGTGGTACGCTGCTACAAAATTAAAAAAATGCCATCCTGTGTATTTAGGAAATGCACCAATTATGATACCAAAGTTAATAAAACACAAGGGATCTCATACCACATGTAAGAATTATTTGCCTAATATTCTGATATGTCATCGGTCGCTAGACTAATGTTTGTTTACATCATGGACGTAGTTAGTATATTACGTCCATGGTTTACATTGACGCGCAATTGACAACACTAGCTGTCTCTTTTTTTCTTATTGATTTTATCACCTACACAATTTTAGCACCCCATCGAAGGATTTTTGAAATCAAAATGGCCTGAATCGATAGGTCTACGTTCGGTCTGTATAGGTCCACTATCATTTTTGTTAGGTCGCCTGTGATTTTTTAATAAATATTTTTTTAAATTTAACTATTATTTAAAAAAAAATTTAGCACTCCATTGAAACGGAAACTGATTAATCTTTATATTTCTACATTCTTTATCGTTAGGACAGTTTTGGTCTCTATAGGTTTTGCTTTTATATTATCCATTTAGTTTTTTTTATTAACAATTATAAATAATTGACATTGACAATGTCATAAGTCATTCGACATCTCATTTATGTTACCTTTTGAGCATTAGCTTCTTGTAATTTGGCTATACATTTTTATATCATATTTAATATGTATTGTATAGTCTATATATAGTTATTTAATATTATTATTATTTTTTATTTTTATTTAATATTATTATTATTAAACCAATCGATTCAGGCCATTTTGATTTCAAAAATCCTTCGATGGGGTGCTAAAATTGTGTAGGTGATTTTATCGACTATCCCCTTTCTATCATTTTGACATGTACCTTGAATGAAAAGTGTGTATGTGTGCAGCGCGGAACACTTTTTTCGGTTGTTTAGAGAGCGTATAACATATCTGTAGTTAAAATATCATTGGTTAAAAACGGAAAAAAAACATACCTTTATGCAGGAATATTATAAAATTATTATTTTTTCATTTTTTTTAATTGTATATCAAAATATTAACGGTTTTATATTGAAAATTTATAAAATAAAAGAATCTTGTTAAAATACGATATTAGCAATATTAGGGATTATGAAAAAATATATAAAAAATCACTGAACTATTTATTTTATTTTTGTTTAATTATATAAACTTAATAAAATTGAGTGTAACGTGTCCTTTATATACTTAATTAATTATCTGTGCATTTCCTATTGGTTAATTTTAACAGGAAATCCCTTTTGTTACTTGTACAAATGTCACCTTGCTATTGGTGGAAAATTTCACTTATCATTCTACTTTCAAGACACACTACAAGATAGCGCTACAAGGTTTTCTTGCCGGCTTCTCAATACTAGATGGCGTTTTACTAATAACGTGTCAATTGTTTGAATGTGTAGGCACATGCTTATGTTGAAGATGCAAATATTTTATTAAGTAAGGAAATTAGTTACGGCATAAATTTAAAACGCACGTAGATTTTTTTTTTGCTTGGGTCTACAGAAGGTGTATATGCTTAATTAATAATTTGTGTATTTCCTATTGGTTAATTTTAACAGGAAAGCCCTTTTGTTACTTTTACTATACTATTATGTTATCTGTGCTTGTACAAATGTCACCTTGCTATTGGTGGAAAATTTCACTTATCATTCTACTTTCAAGATTCACTACAAGATGGCGCTACCAGGTTTTCTTGCCGGCTTCTCAATACTAGATGGCGCTTTACTAAAAACGTGTCAATTGTTGATTGGGTAGGCACATGCTTATGTTGAAGATGCAAATATTTTATTAGGTAAGGAAATAAGTTAGATTAAAAGGCACGTAACATTTTTTTTTTTTTACTTGGGTCTACAAAATGTGTGCATAATGTTTTCTTTTTTACTTTAATTATACAAAGATAACGATCTAAAGTTAATTAATAATTATTTATTTAATTACTTGTTAAATTATCTTTATTATAATAATTGTAAAAAAGTAACAAATTAAACAGAGAAGGTGAGATATTTCTTTATCTTGACAACCTAAGAGTAGTCTCTTCTTAATATTACGCGTAAGTACAATATAGTTCTTTAATTCGACAGTCTTTTCATACATAATGTTATTTTTCATTTGATATAGTTTCGATAGGGATTATATTAATTTTTACGCGATATTTTATAGTTTTGACTTTTTTATAGATTTTGTTTATGTAACTTTAAATACTTCGTTAAGGCAAAGTCTATGCCTATATCACGGGGCTCGAATTACTGTCGAGTCCACCATGAAGTATCTGGGATTGGTGCTCGACAGCCGGTGGGAATTCGGGCCTCACTTCCGGCGGCTGGCGCCCAAGCTGATGGGTGCAGTGGGCGCGCTTTCAACGTTGCTTCCCAACTTGGGGGGCCCAAGCGCCACCTGTAGGCGGTTGTACGTGGGAATCGTGCGGTCCATGGCCCTATATGGGGCCCCTGTGTGGGCGATGGACATGACGGCCAGCACTCTTGCCATTCTGCGCAAACCGCAGAGGGCGATGGCCGTCAGAGTCATCCGCGGGTATCGCACGATTTCTTACGAGGCGGCTTGCGTCTTGGCCGGATCCCCGCCCTGGGACCTAGAGGCGAAAGTACTCGCGTCATTATATCGGTGGCGCGAGGAAATGCGGACACGGGGCTTGAGGCCGGTGCAGCGGCAGATTGCGCTGCGCCGAGAGAAGCTCCGTCAGGTTTTGGTGGCGGAATGGCGGCAAAGGCTTCTGCGCCCTACCGCCGGCCTCACTACCGTCGAGGCGATCCGGCCGGTACTTAACAACTGGCTCGAAAGAAGGCACGGCTCCCTATCGTTTAGAGTGACGCAGGTGCTGACGGGGCACGGCTGCTTCGGCAAGTACCTGTGCCGCATAGGTAGGGAGCCGGACGCTCGGTGCCGCCACTGCGTCCATTGCGGGGAGGACACGGCGCAGCACACGCTCGCCGAGTGTGTAGCTTGGGAGGAGCAGCGCCGTGTCCTCACAAATAAAGTAGGAGGCGATCTGTCGCTGCCGGTCGTAGTGCGGAGGATGATCAGTAGTGCAGAGTCGTGGGACGCGGTGGTGTCCTTCTGCGAGGACGTGATACTGCAGAAGGAAACTGAGGAACGGGAGAGGGAGATCTCGACTCCCTTCCCCGGCCGCAGGAGGCGCACCGGGCGTAGGATAAGGGCAAACAACGCCCTTTTCCGGCCCCCATGAATGGGTCCAGGGGCGAGGGACTTGGGGAAATCCTCGCCCCCTATTCGATGGACCCGAGGCGTAGGCGCGCGCGAGTGCACGCGTCTCTGAGACGATGCGCGGGGTAGATCAACACCTCACTACCCCGTGCAGGAGACGAGGCCCGAACAGATCCGGCCGGCACTAGTGTGGGGCTGTGGAAGAATGTGGATTCCCACGGCCTCACGCGTACGTGCGAGGAGACACCGGGGTGGTTTTAGCCGGTAAGAGTCCGGCACTCCCCTCCGCCTTTCCCCAGGCGGAGGTAGTCCATGAGGATTTCCCCCCGTTAAAAAAAAAAAAAAAAAAAAAAAGTCTATGCCTATATCAAAACCAACGAACTAAAAGCAAGAAGGGCTTTACAGTACTCCGATCGCTCTAAATTGTATTCACATTGAAAAGCGTGAGCGCACACCATTCTCCATTGAAACAATATTCTGTTATTTTGAGTGAAAGAGAGCGAACGTTTAGTTTTACTCGGGAGTAAAAGCACCAACATGTATTCGTCGGTACGGTTGTGTAATCGCAGTTTTGCCACTTTTTTCAAGGTCAGGGCCCTTTTTGCTTTTAGTTCGGTGATCAAAATATAGAGTCAGCCAACGGACGTGTCTAGACTGTAATCGTGCGGGGTTTGCGAGGTGAGAGAGGGGCGGTAGACAGACCAAGCTGCCATACATTCGCTTGGTACACGTGGGTTGACGCTTTTTAATTTGATTGTTATAAGTGTTTCGTTTGAGTTGTACATGTACTGTGGGAGACTGCATGTCATTATCTCGTCTAGATAAGAATTTAAAATTTCATCCGTTTCCACACACTAAAGAAAGGTAAAAAATATTAGCCCATTTCTTTCATGTCAAAAGAGCGATCTCTTCCTGGCAAACTTAAGGTGTAGGAAATAGTACTGGGGAAGAAAGCGCGCAATTTAAATGAGGAGATAGAAACAAGAGTATATTAATCTATAAGCTTACATATACTAATATTTCATAAAATCAATATGGTTATGTTTCCATGGTTTTCGGGGGTGCCGATTACGAATATATTTTTTTTATGTTGGGAAATGTATTGACGCATACCACAAGTGGTTATATGGAACTGAAAACCATGCGCCTGCTTCCCGTCTGTCTTTTTATTAAAATTGTTTCTACTACTTCTACTACTTACTATATCGTCAAATTCAACAATCGCAATGTAAAAACTCGTAAATCCAAATAT
The DNA here is from genome assembly GCA_951802675.2 of Boloria euphrosyne. Classification (NCBI taxonomy): domain Eukaryota; kingdom Metazoa; phylum Arthropoda; class Insecta; order Lepidoptera; family Nymphalidae; genus Boloria; species Boloria euphrosyne. The sequence goes on from CATOQK020000003.1 coordinate 24,569, forward strand.
TGAAAATACTATTCAGTCTTGCATTTGTAGATTTTATTAGAATCAGTATCTCAGCGTTTGAAGTCACGATTTGTTGTACACACAAGCGGCATTTCGCGTGACTTCAAAGTTTAAACGCGATGACCCACTGGTTCTTTTCTTAGTTTTCATAGTTTTGTTATTAACAAATTTTATAGGAAGAAAATTAATCCATACTAATATTATAAATGCGAAAGTAACTCTGTCTTTCTGTCTGTCTGTCTGTCTGTCTGTCTGTCTGTCTGTTACCTTTTCACGCCTAAGCCACCCAACCGATTTTGCTGAAATTTGGTATGTAGATAGTTTGCATTCATGAGAAGAACATAGGCATATTATTTTTTGGAATTCAACTCCTAAAAGGGTTAAAAGGGGTGGCAAAGTTTGTATGAGAAAAATATTTTTATTGCACATTTTTGCATGAAACTTTGAATTAATGCTTTTTAGTACAAATGATGAAACACGTATTTCAGGGTTTTTCGAAATTCACCCCCATTGGGGGTTAAAGGGGGTGGCTAATTTTGTATGGGAAATTTAATTCTATTGAAATATTTTGCGTGACACTGAAATAATGCTCTGCAATACAAATTGTGAGATACATATCTAAGCGTTTTTTGAAAATCAACCCCTATTGGGGTTAACGGGCGTGGCACAATTTGCGTAGGAAAAATATTTAACAGTAATTTTTACCATAAGTCCATAACAATGAACCACGTACACCAGTTTATCATTAACGAAAAACACACAAAGAAATTATGATACACATAGTAGCAAAATTGGTTAAAAAATAGGAAATAAGTTTTAGAAAGCGCAGCAGTGGCGGCACGGCAGGATGCTACACAGTAGTTTTCTGAAAAGAGGGCCAGAACTTTAAATGGGGAATCAGTCCTTGGTACATTATAAGTAACAGTATATAAGCAAAAATGTTTATTTTATTCACTCTTAGCGCGAGCGAAGCCGCGGGCACCGCTAGTATTAAATATTTTCAAATTTTTTATTATATTCTCAATTTCATGTGCTTATATTGTTTTTCTGTACTATTATTAATAGATAAAAAGTTCAGAAGTTATTATAATTATACTTAGGTTATTGTTTAAGAGCTTGTTTATAGATATTCAATCGCATCCGTTCGAGATCTCGTCATTGGGGAAGTGATGTGGACAGACCCGTCGGCACCTTGGTGCCACCGCGGTCAGCTGACTAGACATCTCGGTCCACTTGACATCAACGCCGTAGAATAGGCGAACGTCTAGGATCATGGGATATAGCTAATCGCACGCCATGTCTATCGTGGCTTAACCCACGCAACATCATCCACCAGAATTGCTATCAAGCCTTTTACGCCACTTTGTATCGTTAATGCTTCACTCTGACGCTCTCGTAAACCCGCCGTCTTTTTTTGTATATGTGTCACGTAACATTTTTTGTGTATGTGTCATTATCCCTCTGTAGTTACCGCATTGAGCAACGTCCTATTTTTGTTTATGTATAGGGCATAGATAATAGATACTATTACGATAGGATTCTGGGGTATTTCTTCTTTTGGGGGTTTCCTTTTAATATTCTATTGTGGATATTGCTTACTCTTACATTTTACAGGTCTTTCGGTAGGTGGCATGTATGGTAGCCTCTTACTGAGGAACCCTCATTTATTAGTTGTTCGTAGTACACCTTCCAACTTCCGTTGATGTCCTTGTTTGTCGTTTAGAGTCATACCCTGGGTGTTTATAATATAATTAGTTGATTTAATATCGTCGGTGTTCTGTAAAGTTTAAAGAGGGGTCACTTCGGTGGCTCCTGTGTTATGCGGGTTGCTCCTGGTACTTCTCTGATAGCAGAGTGGACTGTGGAGCAACTCCTTGGCTGTGTGGTTTGCTTCGGCAGATCTGCTAGGCCGCGGGACGTTGTAAGTGCGTCTAGTCCCAGGTTGGGTCAAGTTTAGTTATTGAGACTTTCTGTTTTGTAAGCCTCAGTATCATCCCGGAGTTGGGAAGTTGGCGGTGTGGCACCCCCGTTCCTCGAAGAGCACGTATAAAGCCGTTGGTCCTGCTCCTGAGCCCTCACTGATCGTGTAAATTAGTCGTTCCATCGGAGTATGAGAGTGATAAGAACAGAGAATGCACTTCTGTCTAAGCGTACACGCACTGCACTATAATAATCTCCTGCTCAGTTGGCTAGCCTCAATGGCCGCTGTGGCCGTAATCGGTCTAAGAGAACATTATTATTATATAATTAAAAATAATAAACGCAAACACTTGTAAGCGTTATTTTATAAAACGGACGCGAACGTGAGCGCCTTTTCACACGAACCAGTTGCCGGGTAACCGGAGCCGACTGCCCGGTAACAATTTAGCTTTTAAATGATCCAATTTATCCTTTCAGAGTGGAGGCGAGCACGGGCGCGTGTAATTCAAATGTATGTAGACGCCCGTTGCGTCCACAGTGCGCCTGCGAGCGACGTGCCAGCATGTGGTGGGTGCGCACGCGGCTGGCGTGGGTATATCTAATGGCTCAATCCGCCTGTATAGTTCACACTTCACAGTGATCAAGCGTCTGCTAGGTGACTGAGCGTTGGGTTCTAAGCCGTTTTGATTTACCCACCTAAGCGTCGTCTTTTGGCAAAGCAAACATCCGCAACATTTAAATTCACTCTGATGGTTGTCACTCTGATGATGGTTCAATCAGATTTATGGCTGCTCTATTTAAATGTGTTAAATGCATGTTCGCAACGTAGAGACAAATTTTCCACCGAGATAAATTTCATTTATTAATCCAATATTTTAAGAGTTATCGGTTGAGATAAATAAAACAGTCTACGAAATGGGTCATGAATCGCAATCGTATATATCGTAATAAGTTCTACACAAATCAAATCAAATCAAAATATTCTTTATTCAAATAGACTTTTACAAGCACTTTCGAATCGTCACTTTTACATTATTATAAAAATTTAAATAAAAAAAATGTCAGTCTGTAAATCTGGGACTTAGGAGTGAGCTACCACCGACTCGGAATGCTGTTCTGCCGAGAAGAGCCGGCGAGAAACTCGGCGGTTGCTCTTTTCAAAAAAATATTTGATTACAATATTTATTGCGTTACAATATTTATCTATTTACCCTACGTGAGACACAACAAGACGATTTATAATCTCATCTCATCAAGATTAATAATCCCACACATTTACATCTTCTAAGTATTCCGTGATGGTGTAATAAGCTTTATTCAATAATGTATTTTTAATTTTAGGTCTAAATTGTTTTAAAGGCAAGCTCAATATGGACTGTGGAATTTTATTATACATGCGTACACCTTGCCCCATAAACGATCTATTAACTTTTTGAAGGCGAATACTGGGTGTTATAAGTTTATCCTTATTTCTAGTATTTATACCGTGTTTGTCGCTGTGTTTTGAGTAGCAATTAATATTTTGTCGCACAAATATAATGTTACAATATATATATATTGCGAAGCAACCGTAAGTATACCAATTTCTTTAAAAAGTTCGCGGAGAGTATCCCGAGCGCCAATGTTATAAACGACCCGAATGACCCTTTTTTGTATTATAAATATGGATTTAATGTCCGCTGCATTACCCCACAACAAAATGCCATACGAAAATGCTATGGAAGTATTTTTTTTTAACGTAAATGGCTTGGGATTGCGTTTACAGACGCAATTCATTCTGCCAGTATCGCGTTTTGTAAGGAAGACACGAATAAGATTGACCGGTAATTTTGAAATTTAGAAATGGAGAGTGATAATAAAATTATACATGAATGATCGGTTTAAGACATAAAATGATACAATGATAGAAGATGGATGGATAAACACTACGTTATAGATGAATTTTATTATGAATTATAAATTTAACTAATTTTTTAACAAATGGACTAAACACAAGAGATAATGAAATTTTGGAGTTAACTGGGCGGTGAATTTGGGAAGGGGTTATGTCATGAAGGGAATATTGCAATTTTGGACAGTTAAATAAAATATGGTCAGTCGAACCTTCATCCAAGCCACATTTACAGATAGAGGTATTTTTTATTTTCAATTTAGTTAAATGAACCGGAGTACACGCATGGCCTAAACGAAGCCTACATATAATTGAAGTGGTTTTTCGGTCAGCCTGGCGAAAACGAAAGAACCACGGATGGACTGGAACTTCCGGTTGGATTGAAGCATAATACTTACCTTTAGTCATCTTCGAAACTTTCCAAAACTTATTCCAGGATGTGTAAAGATTCTTTTTAGATAAAGAACGCAAGTCATGAGAAAAATTATAATAGTGATTCATAGTACCAGTAACTGTTGCGGATTTAGCACAGCTATCAGCAATTTCATTATCAGTAATGCCTGAATGGCTAGGGATCCAAGCCAAAGTTATGAGGATACCCTGTTCTTGGCATCGAAAGAACGCTTCTCGAATTTTAAATATAATTGCGAATTTTGATTTGCTGCGGAAGGGGTTTTGCATAATACTCTGAAGGGAGCTTAAGGAATCAGTAAAAATTATTACTTTTGACATTTTATGCGATTCTGTAAATAATATGGCTTCAAGTAGGGCTATACACTCTCCAGAATAAGCAGAAGCTTCAGGAGGACACTTAAAATTTAGAATTATATTGAATTGAGGAACCCAGCAGGCAGCTCCAACACAAGAGACACTAGTTATTTTAGATGCATCAGTATAAATTTTAATAAAATCGGACCAATCATTAGCTAAGATACTCTTGAATTTAACATTGGCCCCAGGATCATTTTTGTCAATGCCTAAATTCATTATGATTGAAGGAACAAATGTAAGAGACAGGAATGGAACTGAGTACAGGGGATTAATGGTAAGTTTAAAGGTAGGGGCAGGAATCTCTGAAAACTTTTTAAAACTTTTGAGTATACATGGAATTTGTTGATTAGGTTTAACTAATTGTAATAAATTAGTAAGGGAGCAAAACAACGGGTGATGTGAGAATTGTAAAATTTTCGTAATAAAGCGATCAGAAAGATATTGTCTGCGAAGATAAAGAGGAGGCTCCACACACTCAACCTTCATAGCATTTGTTGGCGATGATTTCATTGCACCTAATATTATTCTTAATGCCTTGTATTGAATTTTGTTTAATTTTTCTAATGCTGTTTTATTACAAGGATCTAACAGAAATACTCCATAGTCAAAATGGCAACGAATAATAGCGTTATATAATATTTTTTGTGAGTATTGGTGGGAGCCCCACCAAACTCCTGATAGTGCACGTAAGATCTAAATATTCC
>CATOQK020000004.1:0-52000 GCA_951802675.2 Boloria euphrosyne
TAATTTAATAATTTATATATGTTCGGGGTCGGTGGTCTATAGCGAGTACAACCACCCCCGCATAATTTGGGGGTGGCTACGAGCTATTGGTGGCATGTTAGAAAGCTCTAAAGTCTCGACGGGGACTGTGAGTTAGTATAACATACATGGCGGTTGACCGAAAGTTCACTGCTTCTGAAGTCCTAGGCAGACGGCCCATAATGGACGGAAGTTGCGGAGAATTAGTAGGTCTGAGGTTGGGAACGTGTAGTTCCAAAGAGATGGTAGAATGAGTACCGCCGGTGGAGGCCGGTGGGAAAATTCGAATCTCTTTTGACGGGCCAGTTGGCGTAGTGGTGAGCAATGTACGACCCACGCACTGGTCCCCGGGTTCGTGTCCCGGTCCGAACATAATTTAATAATTTATATATGTTCGGGGTCGGTGGTCTATAGCGAGTACAACCACCCCCGCATAATTTGGGGGTGGCTACGAGCTATTGGTGGCATGTTAGAAAGCTCTAAAGTCTCGACGGGGACTGTGAGTTAGTATAACATACATGGCGGTTGACCGAAAGTTCACTGCTTCTGAAGTCCTAGGCAGACGGCCCATAATGGACGGAAGTTGCGGAGAATTAGTAGGTCTGAGGTTGGGAACGTGTAGTTCCAGAAGAGATGGTAGAATGAGTACCACCGGTTGAGGGGCCGGTGGGAAAATTCGAATCTCTTTTAGACGGGCCAGTTGGCGTAGTGGTGAGCAATGTACGACCCACGCACTGGTCCCCGGGTTCGTGTCCCGGTCCGAACATAATTTAATAATTTATATATGTTCGGGGTCGGTGGTCTATAGCGAGTACAACCACCCCCGCATAATTTGGGGGTGGCTACGAGCTATTGGAGGCATGTTTAGAAAGCTCTAAGCCCGACGGGGCGGTGAGTTAGTATAAACATAACTCTGTGGTGTGTGACCGAAAGTTCACTGCTTCAGAAGTCCTAGGCAGACGGCCCATAATGGACGGACGTTGCGGTGGATTAGTAGGTATGACGGTGGAGCCTAGCTCCAAAGAGATGGTAGAATGAGTACCACCGGTGGAGGCCGGTGGGAAAATTCGAATCTCTTTAAGACGGGCCAGTTGGCGTAGTGGTGAGCAATGTACGACCCACGCACTGGTCCCCGGGTTCGTGTCCCGGTCCGAACATAATTTAATAATTTATATATGTTCGGGGTCGGTGGTCTATAGCGAGTACAACCACCCCCGCATAATTTGGGGGTGGCTACGAGCTATTGGAGGCATGTTTAGAAAGCTCTAAGCCCGACGGGGCGGTGAGTTAGTATAAACATAACTCTGTGGTGTGTGACCGAAAGTTCACTGCTTCAGAAGTCCTAGGCAGACGGCCTATAATGGACGGACGTTGCGGTGGATTAGTAGGTATGACGGTGGAGCCTAGCTCCAAAGAGATGGTAGAATGAGTACCACCGGTGGAGGCCGGTGGGAAAATTCGAATCTCTTTCCAATGTACGACCCACGCACTGGTCCCCGGGTTCGCGTCCCGGTCCGAACATAATTTAATAATTTATATATGTTCGGGGTCGGTGGTCTATAGCGAGTACAACCACCCCCGCATAATTTGGGGGTGGCTACGAGCTATTGGTGGCATGTTAGAAAGCTCTAAAGTCTCGACGGGGACTGTGAGTTAGTATAACATACATGGCGGTTGACCGAAAGTTCACTGCTTCTGAAGTCCTAGGCAGACGGCCCATAATGGACGGAAGTTGCGGAGAATTAGTAGGTCTGAGGTTGGGAACGTGTAGTTCCAAAGAGATGGTAGAATGAGTACCACCGGTGGAGGCCGGTGGGAAAATTCGAATCTCTTTTTTAATGTACGACCCACGCACTGGTCCCCGGGTTCGTGTCCCGGTCCGAACATAATTTAATAATTTATATATGTTCGGGGTCGGTGGTCTATAGCGAGTACAACCACCCCCGCATAATTTGGGGGTGGCTACGAGCTATTGGAGGCATGTTTAGAAAGCTCTAAGCCCGACGGGGCGGTGAGTTAGTATAAACATAACTCTGTGGTGTGTGACCGAAAGTTCACTGCTTCAGAAGTCCTAGGCAGACGGCCCATAATGGACGGACGTTGCGGTGGATTAGTAGGTATGACGGTGGAGCCTAGCTCCAAAGAGATGGTAGAATGAGTACCACCGGTGGAGGCCGGTGGGAAAATTCGAACATTATGACGGGCCAGTTGGCGTAGTGGTGAGCAATGTACGACCCACGCACTGGTCCCCGGGTTCGTGTCCCGGTCCGAACATAATTTAATAATTTATATATGTTCGGGGTCGGTGGTCTATAGCGAGTACAACCACCCCCGCATAATTTGGGGGTGGCTACGAGCTATTGGTGGCATGTTAGAAAGCTCTAAAGTCTCGACGGGGACTGTGAGTTAGTATAACATACATGGCGGTTGACCGAAAGTTCACTGCTTCTGAAGTCCTAGGCAGACGGCCCATAATGGACGGAAGTTGCGGAGAATTAGTAGGTCTGAGGTTGGGAACGTGTAGTTCCAGAAGAGATGGTAGAATGAGTACCACCGGTTGAGGGGCCGGTGGGAAAATTCGAATCTCTTTAGACGGGCCAGTTGGCGTAGTGGTGAGCAATGTACGACCCACGCACTGGTCCCCGGGTTCGTGTCCCGGTCCGAACATAATTTAATAATTTATATATGTTCGGGGTCGGTGGTCTATAGCGAGTACAACCACCCCCGCATAATTTGGGGGTGGCTACGAGCTATTGGAGGCATGTTTAGAAAGCTCTAAGCCTGACGGGGCGGTGAGTTAGTATAAACATAACTCTGTGGTGTGTGACCGAAAGTTCACTGCTTCAGAAGTCCTAGGCAGACGGCCTATAATGGACGGACGTTGCGGTGGATTAGTAGGTATGACGGTGGAGCCTAGCTCCAAAGAGATGGTAGAATGAGTACCACCGGTGGAGGCCGGTGGGAAAATTCGAATCTCTTTTGACGGGCCAGTTGGCGTAGTGGTGAGCAATGTACGACCCACGCACTGGTCCCCGGGTTCGTGTCCCGGTCCGAACATAATTTAATAATTTATATATGTTCGGGGTCGGTGGTCTATAGCGAGTACAACCACCCCCGCATAATTTGGGGGTGGCTACGAGCTATTGGAGGCATGTTTAGAAAGCTCTAAGCCTGACGGGGCGGTGAGTTAGTATAAACATAACTCTGTGGTGTGTGACCGAAAGTTCACTGCTTCAGAAGTCCTAGGCAGACGGCCTATAATGGACGGACGTTGCGGTGGATTAGTAGGTATGACGGTGGAGCCTAGCTCCAAAGAGATGGTAGAATGAGTACCACCGGTGGAGGCCGGTGGGAAAATTCGAATCTCTTTTTGACGGGCCAGTTGGCGTAGTGGTGAGCAATGTACGACCCACGCACTGGTCCCCGGGTTCGTGTCCCGGTCCGAACATAATTTAATAATTTATATATGTTCGGGGTCGGTAGTCTATAGCGAGTACAACCACCCCCGCATAATTTGGGGGTGGCTACGAGCTATTGGAGGCATGTTTAGAAAGCTCTAAGCCCGACGGGGCGGTGAGTTAGTATAAACATAACTCTGTGGTGTGTGACCGAAAGTTCACTGCTTCAGAAGTCCTAGGCAGACGGCCCATAATGGACGGACGTTGCGGTGGATTAGTAGGTATGACGGTGGAGCCTAGCTCCAAAGAGATGGTAGAATGAGTACCACCGGTGGAGGCCGGTGGGAAAATTCGAATCTCTTTTTACGACCACACGCACTAGGTCCCGGGTTCGCGTCCCGGTCCGAATGCAATTTATAATTTAATATGTGTTCGGGGTCAGTGGTTAATGGCGAGTACAACCCTTCCCGCACATTTGGGGGGGGATACGAGCCATTGGTGGAATGTTAGAAAGCTTACTATCTCCGTCGGGGACGCCTGATAGAATAGTGAGTGAGTATAGCGGACCGCTGTGGCCGAGCGTAGTACCGCGACGGGGGACGCCCTGACGCGGACTGCGGGTCGGGTCTGTGAACGCGCCCCACTCCCCGCAGGCCGGGGGAGAGGGGTGCGGGAACGGGCAACTCACGCGATTGCGCCTTCCTCCGCAGGCCGGGGGGGAGGTGTGAGAGCGTACTGTGGCGTGTTCGAGATTACACTTGTGACCGGGGTAAACCTGGACACGAGGTATGATCGATAATTGCGATTGCGCCTTCGGGTGTAAGAGCAACTTGTATGGTGTTTCCGAAAGTCTGCCGCTTCCGTCGCGTTGCGGTGGGCAAGTAGGAACGACAGGCGAACTAGTACGGCCGGTCGATAAGTCTGAGAAAGTCGGTGGGTAGTTGGAAGCCGAAGGTTGGCCGGGAACTAGATTCGCCTGCTAATTCGGATCGAAGGCTGTTGTTGTTCGATCTGCCTGTACCGGAATGATGGTGGGGACCGCATGATGGTGGGACGCCGGGGTTGCCAAATCGGACCGGTGCGGGTAGCATCGAAGGGACAGCATCAGATGGGCCTGTAGTGGGTGTTAGATGGCTGCCGGGCACTCGCGGAGGTGGACGACCACCCTTAAACTCCACTAATTCGTAAGACTAGCCGGAAAGTTCAACTGTGATGTGTAGACTGCTGGGGCAGTATAAGAATGAGTACTACTGTCGAAAGGCGGTGGGAAAATTCGGACGGCCTAGTTGGCGTAGTGGTGAGCAATGTACGACCACACGCACTAGGTCCCGGGTTCGCGTCCCGGTCCGAATGCAATTTATAATTTAATATGTGTTCGGGGTCAGTGGTTAATGGCGAGTACAACCCTTCCCGCACATTTGGGGGGGGATACGAGCCATTGGTGGAATGTTAGAAAGCTTACTATCTCCGTCGGGGACGCCTGATAGAATAGTGAGTGAGTATAGCGGACCGCTGTGGCCGAGCGTAGTACCGCGACGGGGGACGCCCTGACGCGGACTGCGGGTCGGGTCTGTGAACGCGCCCCACTCCCCGCAGGCCGGGGGAGAGGGGTGCGGGAACGGGCAACTCACGCGATTGCGCCTTCCTCCGCAGGCCGGGGGGGAGGTGTGAGAGCGTACTGTGGCGTGTTCGAGATTACACTTGTGACCGGGGTAAACCTGGACACGAGGTATGATCGATAATTGCGATTGCGCCTTCGGGTGTAAGAGCAACTTGTATGGTGTTTCCGAAAGTCTGCCGCTTCCGTCGCGTTGCGGTGGGCAAGTAGGAACGACAGGCGAACTAGTACGGCCGGTCGATAAGTCTGAGAAAGTCGGTGGGTAGTTGGAAGCCGAAGGTTGGCCGGGAACTAGATTCGCCTGCTAATTCGGATCGAAGGCTGTTGTTGTTCGATCTGCCTGTACCGGAATGATGGTGGGGACCGCATGATGGTGGGACGCCGGGGTTGCCAAATCGGACCGGTGCGGGTAGCATCGAAGGGACAGCATCAGATGGGCCTGTAGTGGGTGTTAGATGGCTGCCGGGCACTCGCGGAGGTGGACGACCACCCTTAAACTCCACTAATTCGTAAGACTAGCCGGAAAGTTCAACTGTGATGTGTAGACTGCTGGGGCAGTATAAGAATGAGTACTACTGTCGAAAGGCGGTGGGAAAATTCGACCCACATTTGACGGGCCAGTTGGCGTAGTGGTGAGCAATGTACGACCCACGCACTGGTCCCCGGGTTCGTGTCCCGGTCCGAACATAATTTAATAATTTATATATGTTCGGGGTCGGTGGTCTATAGCGAGTACAACCACCCCCGCATAATTTGGGGGTGGCTACGAGCTATTGGAGGCATGTTTAGAAAGCTCTAAGCCTGACGGGGCGGTGAGTTAGTATAAACATAACTCTGTGGTGTGTGACCGAAAGTTCACTGCTTCAGAAGTCCTAGGCAGACGGCCTATAATGGACGGACGTTGCGGTGGATTAGTAGGTATGACGGTGGAGCCTAGCTCCAAAGAGATGGTAGAATGAGTACCACCGGTGGAGGCCGGTGGGAAAGTTCGATAGACGGGCCAGTTGGCGTAGTGGTGAGCAATGTACGACCCACGCACTGGTCCCCGGGTTCGTGTCCCGGTCCGAACATAATTTAATAATTTATATATGTTCGGGGTCGGTGGTCTATAGCGAGTACAACCACCCCCGCATAATTTGGGGGTGGCTACGAGCTATTGGTGGCATGTTAGAAAGCTCTAAAGTCTCGACGGGGACTGTGAGTTAGTATAACATACATGGCGGTTGACCGAAAGTTCACTGCTTCTGAAGTCCTAGGCAGACGGCCCATAATGGACGGAAGTTGCGGAGAATTAGTAGGTCTGAGGTTGGGAACGTGTAGTTCCAGAAGAGATGGTAGAATGAGTACCACCGGTGGAGGGGCCGGTGGGAAAATTCGATTCCCGGGGGAGAGGCTGTCTCCTACCGGGCGCGTCCCCAGGTGGCGGATGGGGGAACGCCACTCGCTTGTGGCCGTCATCACAAGCGGGTGGTAGCGGGGAAACCCGCCGCGGACCAACAGCCAGGGTGGGGTGTCAGGCGGACACCCGGGCCCACCGGGGGGTAGCGCGGTGTCTCTGGCCGTTTTCACGGTAGGAGGCACTGCGCGGGCCGTGCTGTCGGGGCTAGCCCGACGGTGCGGCGGCTGGAGCGGGACCACTTCGGTGGTCCTGCGTCTAGCGAGGGGGGCCGCGGGGGAAGAGGAGTGCCGGTATTGCGGTGCGCCGCTCGCCCTATCTCCCGCGGCCTAGCGGGGCCACCACCGTTTGATGGTGGACGCGGTGGGGATGCAGAGGAAGAGGAGCTACGGTATTACGGTGCGCCGTACTCCCTATCCTCTGCAACCGTCTTGGGTGGGTTGGGGGGGGCCGCGGGGGCGGAAAGAATTCACAGTTCTGACCGCCCTCCGCGGCCCCAGCGGGGCCGTCACCGCTGTATGGCGGCATGTGAGGGGGCGGCAGGGGAAGGGGAGTGTCGGCGTTGTCGCATCCTCTTCTCCTGCTGCCGTTTTTGGGTGGGCCCGTTTGCGGGCGTTTTGCGGTTTGCCCAACTCGTTTGGGTGGGAGGTTTTGGGTGTATACGTATAGACTTATATACGTATACACCCCTTCTTTTTGCAGTGTGCCCACTTCGGTGGGCGGTGTTCAGGTTGTGTGGGGCTGCTCCGGGTACTTCTCTGATCAGCAGAGTGGACTTGCGAGCAGCCTCACTTTTCTGGGGGGTCCACTTCGGTGGACAGAGGGGTCTGTTTCTCAGCAGGCCCCTCACCAGACGGGCCGACCATCTGGCCTGCCGCCGGGGCGTCGCGGTTGTATGCTAACGCGATCCCGTGGCGCCCCACTATGGCGGATGAGGGTTGGGGTCAGGTTTTAGTGGGTAGTACGGGCCGCCTCTTGTTCTCACAAGGGTGTTAGGCCTGTGAGTCCCACACAGTGCCTCCTGGGGGTCAGGGGGTCAGTGCGATAAATGCATTTCCTGACGTTAAAAAAAAAAAAAAAAAAAAAAAAAAAAAAAGGTTAGGTTAGGTTAGGTTAGGTTAGGTTAGGTTAGGTTAGGTTAGGTTAGGTTAGGTTAGGTTAGGTTAGGTTAGGTTCCCGTGGGAGTTGCTGGAACTTCTATCGGGCGCGTCCCCAGGTGGCGGATAGGGGAACGCCACTCGCATTTTGCGGGTGGTACCGGAGTAATCCGGCGCGGACCAAAACCAGCAGGTATGGGCGTACCTTTAGGGGATTGTTATCCCCACGGCCTAGCGGAGCACACCGTACACAAAGCCAAAGCTGTGGATCAGACATCAATCATGAAAGCAGACAGTGAACAGATTCCCCAGGAGGGCACCGACGTGACTATCCGTCGGCAATCCCTCCGTGCTACGGCACGCCGTCCCGTCGAATCTGGGGGGGACAACTCCTGCTTTTGTGATGTCGGAATAGAGCCCGAGAAGGGCGGAGTAGACGTTGCGCCTGCGATGGGCGGGGGAAACGTGCCTGAGACGGGCGGAGGAGAGATGCCAGAGATTGGCGGTGTTGATGTCGGGCCTGTGACGGGCGGTGTTGAGGGCGTTGCGCCTGGAAAAGGTATAGCAGAGTTGGGTGTTTCGGCGAAGCAGGCGAAGGTTGTGCTGAGCCGAATGAACCTAGAGGAGATGTCGAGGCGATATTCGATATCGTCCTATGGGAGAGACTCCGATGGGGACAGTTGTGTCTCCATGTCATCTATGGAGAGCTCCCAATACAGGAAGAGACCAAAGCAGCCTAGTTGGTCTGGGTCTTCGGACGAGGAGAGGGGACCCAAGACCAGGGTTGTGTCCACTAAGGGCAGAGGACGCCCACCAACAACGGGCGAGTATGTGGGCTTAGCTGAGGCAAAGCGAGCCCTCAATGCAGCAAAGAGAGAGGAGCTCCGACTGCGCGCGGAAGAGGAGGTGGCCGGGTTGGCATTGGCGGTGTCCACTCGTGCAAATTCGCGCATGTCGGAGGCAACACCGATCCAGACGCAGAAGGAGGCAGAGGCTGCTTTGACACCGGAGCTTCACACTCAGGTGGCAGACAGCCTCATGGTCATACTGAAGGTGGCCAAGACGTCGGGGAACCTTAAGGGTACCTTTGCGAAGGCCCTTAAAGACGCTGCCAATAACATCTCGGCAGCCTTTGACGTCTTGGCGGAGAGGACCCATTCAGATGAGGTAGCGCAGTTGCGGGCGAGCAACGCCCGCCTTAGAGCAGAGCTGCAGGACCTACGGAAGGAAATGGCGGAAATGAGGAAGGAGATGGAGCGCTCTCGGATGGACCTGTGCCAAACAACATCTCAGGCACAGGCTCCGGCCAACAGTCCGCCAAAACATCTGGCGAGGACTGACGATGACGAGTTGGCCCGGAAGATCATGGTTCAGGTGGGGACCATGATCAATGCCCGATTCGAGGCGCTGCAGGAACGTCTTCTGCCAGAGCGGCGGATTCGTCCTCCCCTGGCGGCAGACACGACCCGGAAGAAGACAGTGGCGGAGTCATCTGTAACCACCCTGATGGCTCCAGCCAATAACCCGGCGGAGACAAGTAGGAAGAAGAAGAAAACTAAGAGTGCAAACCAGGCAGCTCCGTCTGCTGAGGCACAGCCGCCGCCAACGAGCTCTGCCAAGGCAAAGGAACCCTGGTCAGAGGTGGTCAAGAGAAAGAAGAAGAAGGGGAAAACGGCACAGAAGAGAGACCGGAAAAAGAAGGCGAAAAAGCCAAGGCTACGACCTCCGAGCTCAGCAGCTATTTCCATCAAGCTGCAGCCGGAGGGCGTGGATCGTGGTCTAACGTACGCGGGAGTCCTCAAAAACTTCACGCAGCACGTGGACTTGGCTGCGCTGGGTATCACCGACGTTCGGTTTAAGGTGGCAGCAACTGGCGCACGAATGCTGGAGTTGCCCGGCGATAAGGGGGTAAAGGCGGATGCACTGGCCCAACGGTTGGCTGCGATTGTAAACTCGCAAGAGGTGCACATCTCCAGGCCCACTAAATGCGTGGAATTGCGCGTTGGTGGCTTGGACGATTCCGTTACGCAGGAGGAGATAGCCTTAGCCCTTAGTCGTGTTGGTGGTGGCACTCTCATTGACTATAAAGTGGGAGTTGTTCGACAGGGTCGTAGGGGGCTTAGTTCGGCGTGGGTGCGTTGCCCGGTCGCGGCAGCGAAGCCAATTTTGAAGAGTGGGAGAGTGTCGATGGGTTTGTCAACGGCGCGCGTGTCGTTACTGGACCATCGGCCTCTCAGGTGCTTCCGGTGCCACGAAGCTGGCCATGTTGCGGCCAGTTGTAAGAGCGCGGATGATAGGAGTGGCCAGTGCTTCCGCTGTGGAGGAGAAGGGCACAAGATGGGCCAGTGTCAGGCGGTTCCACATTGCCCGGTCTGCGAGTCGGCGGGGCTCTCTGCGGATCATTCCGTTGGGAGTGTAGCCTGCTCGAAGTTCGCGGCTAATAGGCGAAAGAAGAAAGCCGGAAACCGGCGCGTCTTGCGTGGTAGGCCAGAGGGCGGTCGACTTGGGGAAGTTGGCCGTCCACAAAATCTGGCGGAGTAGCGTTGCGCTTGGTTAGTTCCCGCACGCTACTCGAGGAGGCCGTCGGGGGTGATAACCCTTGGCATCTTGAGACGGGCCTAGCAGCTCTCGCCGTCGGGGTCGCGGAGGAATTTGGATACCCGTGCCCCGGCCTCATGCGATGAGGAGGAACACCGTGTGGTTTTAGTGGGTATACCGCCGTGCGCTTACCATCTTTGCGCGGCGGGAGTCCCACATAACCCGTCTGCTTCCCCAGGCGGCGGGTACTCGTAACGAGTTTCCACACGTAAAAAAAAAAAAAAAAAAAAAAAAAAGGTTAGGTTAGGTTAGGTTAGGTTCCCGTGGGAGTTGCTGGGTCTTCTATCGGGCGCGTCCCCCGGTGGCGGATAGGGGAAAGCCACTCGCATTTTGCGGGTGGTACCGGAGTAATCCGGCGCGGACCAAAACCAGCAGGTATGGGCGTACCTTTAGGGGATTGTTATCCCCACGGCCTAGCGGAGCACACCGTAAACAAAGCCGAAGCTGTGGATCAGCACCGAGGTTGGGCGGGTCCGGTGGGTGCCTTACTGCGCAGCCGGGCTGCACTTCCTGTGCAACGCCCTCCTCAAATCTCGTAATCCCGGTAACCGGTGCCGTTGTCATGTCTAGCGGCCGGGAACTGGGACCGAGGGCCTTGGCTTAACCGCCCGGGCTGCGACGAAGAAAACGTCTATAAAAAATTACCCCGAATCCCAAGCGGCGGAGCAGCGCGAGGGGATGCATGGCTGATGGGTAGTTCAGTCGCTACTGCTTTCCCCCGTTAGAGTACCGGCCGACACTCTAACGGGTTACGATAGGCTTATCCGGGTGCAGGGGGCACCGCTCGGATGGACCTTATATATCCCCCATACTCGTGGGAACAGTATGGAGAATTTAAAACAAACAAACCCACAAGACGAAGAGCCTGAGACGGGCGGCGTTGACGAGGTGCCCGAGATGGGCGGTGTAGATGTCGTGCCCGAGAAGGGCGGAGAATTGAGGAGACAGGCGACTATTGTAGCTGGTGTCGTCAAAGACTTTGAGGCCCGAGTAAGACCCATGAAGGCAGGCAGTGCTGCTTCTGCTAAGAGCGCGGGGATACGTAGCCATTCAACGTCACCTGACGACGAGAAGGGCCCCAAGAGTAAAGTAATTGCCAACCGAGGGCGAGGCCGTCCACCAACGACTGGACAGTACGTTGGGCTAGCGGAAGCACAAAGAGCCCTTAACGAGGCAAAAAAGGAGGAGATAAGGCTCCAAGCCCAAAAGGAGGTGGCTGAGATGATGGCTTCGGCTCTCAAGATCAGAGCCAGCCCTCAGCTATCGGGTGGGCGCACACCTGCCACCCCACGAGACAAAGAGGCGAACTCGGTGGTCGAACTCCAGGCCAGAATCAGAAGCAGTCTGGAAGTCATTGAAAAGGTGGCCACTAAGTCCGGAAACTTGAAGGGAACCTTCACCAAAGCCCTGAAAGAGGCGGCAGTTACAATCGCTAGTGCGGTGGATCTACTGGCACGGCGTACTGCGTCGGAAGAAGCAGCTCAACTCCGCGCGGTTAATACTAGACTAGAGACGGAGGTTGCTGATCTCAAGAAGGAAATGGCTTCCATGCGGGTGGAGCTGGAACGACTAAGAACAGCGCCACCGCCACCCCCAGCAGTACCGACACAGAACCTGGGGGACAATAAGAAGGATATGGAGGAACTGGCGCGAGTGGTTATGATACAGATGGAGTCCACTTTAAATACACGTTTCGGGGAGTTTCGAGATCGTCTCCTCGAACAGCGTATCTGCTCCTTACCCGTAGCCGACAAGACCACCGAAACGACGCCTATAGATCCAACAGAGTCGGTAACCACCGCGACTACTGTAGTGGAAAAGACAATTCCTCCAAGAAAGAAGAAAAAGAAAAATAAGCAGGAGAGGAAACTGAAGACCAGCTTGTCCCAACCGGTCGTCACAACAGAGAGCTCTCATCCCATACCTTCCGCCCCCACTGCTCTATCAGAAGGATGGAATATTGTGGTCAGGAAGAGCTCGAAAAAGAAGGAGAATACGAAATTAAAGCAGCTGGGGCAAACCACCCAAAAGCCCAAGGTACAGAAGCTGCGCCCACCAAGATCAACGGCAGTGGCCATTAGGCTACAGCCAGGAGCAACAGATCGCCTAACCTACAGCGATTTGTTCGCTCGGGTGAGGCGCGAAGTTCGCCTGGAGGAACTGGGGATTACGGATCTCCGGTTCAAAGTAGCAACCACAGGGGCCAGATTGCTGGAGTTGCCCGGCAAGGACAGCGCTGAAAAGGCTGACGCCCTAGCGCACAAACTCAAGGAGGTGCTGAGTAAAGATGACGTAGTGGTATCCAGGCCGACCAAATGTGCGGAGATCCGAGTTATCGGTATGGATGACTCTGTGACGCCGGACGAACTGGCAGAGGCAGTGGGCAGAGTAGGTGGCTGCTCGCCATCAATGGTGAGAGTTGGCGGGATTCGCCGTAATTATAAAGGATTGGGGTCGGCGTGGGTTTGCTGCCCAGTAACCGCTGCAAAGAAAGTAGTGGACAACGGCCGTCTGCCTGTGGGACTAGTTACCGCGCAGGTTAAGTTGCTGCAGCCGCGACGACTACGCTGCTACCGGTGTCAGGAGGAAGGACACGTGGCGGCACGATGCACGGCGCTAATAGACCGAAGCGGCCTTTGCTACAGATGTGGTCAGCCTGGCCACGTCCGTAACCAGTGTTCCTCAGCGCCTCACTGCATGGTATGTGAGGCAGCCAAAAGGCCTGCAGACCACATTGTGGGGAGTAATGCCTGCAACCGGTCTAAAAAGACAGTCAGGCGGAAAGGAAGCGGAGCAGCAACTGGCCTAGTTTCCCAAGGACAGCCAACCCAAACCAGGTCAGAGATGGATAGGGCCACGGAAACACAATGATGGCTTTAAGAACTCTGCAGACGAACTTGAACCACTGCGCCAGGGCCCAGGACCTATTAGTCCAAAGTCTGGTGCAGTGGTCGGTGCAGATCGCTGTGGTTTCGGAGCCATACTCGGTTCCACAGCGGGAAAACTGGACAGGGGATACCGACGGGCAGGTCGCCATCGTGACCCAGGTCGCCGCAGGCTCTCCGCCCTTCAACCGTGTTGTGAAGGGATCGGGATGCGTCGCGGCACTGCTGGGTCGGACAGCCATAGTCGGGGCATATTTCTCCCCCAACAAATCTCTAGCGGACTTTGAAGAGTTTCTGGACAGGTTGGGGGAGTTGATTGCGAGATTTGAACCTGCGGAAGTCCTTCTAGCTGGGGACCTCAATGCAAAATCCGGTTTGTGGGGCTCGGCAGTTGAGGACGCGAGGGGAAGAGCCCTTGCAGAGTGGTTGGTTGCCACCAATTTGACCGTACTCAACCGAGGCACGGTCAACACGTGCGTGCGACGGCAGGGCGGGTCCATCGTGGATGTCACGTTCGCGAGCCCAGCCTTAGCGCGCCGTGTTCAGGGCTGGCGAGTGCTGGATGATGTGGAGACTCTTTCGGACCATCGTTACATCTTATTTGATGTCTCCACACATCTGGCGGAGCCGCCAAACCCCAGCCGAAACTCGGAAGGAGACGGTCCGAGGTGGCAACTAAAGCACCTCAACGTTGAGATGCTGAAAGAGGCAGCCACAGTAGCCTCATGGCTGCCCCAAAACACCGAGGCCATTGCAGACACTGCGGAACGGCTCAGTGAGCTGATGACGCAGATCTGCGATGCCTCTATGCCTCGGTCTAGGCGCTACCCAACTAAGCGCCAGGTGTACTGGTGGACGGCGGCAATTGCGCAACTGCGCAAGGAGTGTGTGGCCGCCAGACGCCAGTACACGCGCTGCCGGAGAAGGCGTTTTAGAAGCCTAAACGAGGAAGACAGAACGCGACACCAGGTGGAGGAAGACAGGCTATACTCGTCCTATAGCGCGCTGAAGACCAACCTACGCGTGGCAATCGCAGAATCGCAGACGGCGGCTAGGCAGCGCATGCTAGAAGACCTCGACAGCGATCCCTGGGGGACACCCTACAGGATGGTGCGTAACAAGCTCCGTCCTCGGGTTCCCCCACTTACGCAGTCTCTACAGCCTGACGCGGTACGAGAGGTAGTTGCAGCCTTATTCCCACAACTGCAGGCAGAACATCAGCCACCACCTATGGGGTTGTCTTCAGATTGGGAAGACGACAATGAGGCACCACAAGTAGACGAAGAAGAGTTGGCCGCGGCTGTGGCACGTCTCCGCGCAAAAAATGTCGCTCCCGGCCCTGATGGGGTCCCTGGAAGAGTTTGGGTGTTGGCCATGGAGTCTTTGGAGACGCGAGTTCGAGGGCTATTTACTGCCTGTCTGGCTCAAGCCATAATTCCACAGCGGTGGAAGACAGGCAGACTAGTCCTCCTCCAAAAAGAGGGGCGACCTGCAGAATCTCCCTCTGCGTATCGTCCCATCGTCCTCCTGGACGAAGTGGCCAAACTTTTTGAGCGTGTGGTTGCCGGGCGTTTGCTAGCGCACTTAGAAGAGCATGGACCCAACCTCTCCGACGTCCAGTTTGGCTTTCGCGGTGGACGCTCCACCGTGGATGCCATCCTGCGTGTTCGTTCTCAGGCGCAGGAGGCAGTTTCTCGGGGCGACGTTGTTATCGCGGTTTCGCTGGACATCGCGAACGCGTTTAACACGTTGCCCTGGAGCTGCATTAGGGAGGCACTCCGCTACCATGGGGTGCCGAACTACCTCCGTCGCATTATAGATGCCTACCTGTCGGAGAGGCGGGTGACGTTCCCAGTGCGGGATGGCTGGGATAGTCGGGAAGTCGTGTGCGGTGTTCCACAGGGGTCGGTGCTTGGACCACTCTTGTGGAATATCGGATACGACTGGGTGCTCAGAGGTGCCTATTTGCGGGGTGTGGAGGTCACCTGCTACGCCGATGACACGCTCGTCACGGTGCGGCAGGGGACCTTCAGGGAGGCGGTGAACTTGGCGACTGCTGCAGTTGCCCATGTAGTGGCCAGAATAAGGCGTCTGGGGCTTCACGTGGCTTTGGAGAAGTCTGAGGCCTTGTGCTTCCACGGTCCTAGGAGGGCGCCTCCGTCAGATGCGCACATTACCATTGAAGAGGTCCACATCGGCGTAAAGAGTACGATGAAGTACCTCGGACTCGTACTCGACAGCCGGTGGGACTTCCGTGCGCATTTTGACGCCCTCGTTCCGCGCCTGCTGAAGGAGGCTGCAGCGCTAAGCAGACTCCTCCCTAACATTGGGGGACCAAGTGTAGTCACCCGCAAACTCTACACAGGTGTGGTGCGGTCCATGGCGATGTACGGTGCCCCCGTTTGGGCCGATGCTCTGGGTCGCGAAAACATCGCTCTACTGCGGAGGGCGCAAAGAGCGATGGCGATAAGAGTCATCAGGGGGTACCGTACCATCTCAGGGGAAGTGGCATGTGTGCTGGCTTCAAGCGTTCCCTGGGACCTGGATGCACTTTCCTTGGCGTCGATATATTGTCGGCGTCGAGGCCTAGCGTCCAGGGACCCCAGCACGGCACCAGGCGAGGTGGACGCAAATGTGCGGGTGGCCGCGATAAGGGAGTGGGAGTCAAGGCTGGAGCACCCTTGCGCTGGCCGACGGACGATCGAGGCGGTTCGTCCCATACTTGCGCAGTGGTTAGGCAGACGGCATGGCGTCCTAACCTTCCGCACCACGCAGATCCTCTCGGGGCATGGTTGCTTCGGGGGGTACCTGTGTCGGGTCGCTGGGAGGGAGCCCTCTCCGCGTTGCCACCACTGCGAAACCTGTCCCGATGAGTCGTCCCAGCATACGCTGGAGGAGTGCCCAGCTTGGGCGACCGAGCGCCAGGCGCTCATTAGTGTTGTGGGGGAGGACCTGACGCTGCCGGCTGTGATCTCTGCCATGGCCGGTAGTGAAAGGTCCTGGGACGCCGTCCTGTCCTTCTGCGAGACCGTTATGTCGCAGAAGGAGGCGGCGGAGCGAGAGAGGGAGGCGACTTCTGATCTCGCTATCCGCCGCAGAAGGACCGGGCGCCGGAGGGCGGCACACGATCGCCACCTCCCCCCCTAACACTGGCCAGAGGGCGGTAGGCTTGGGGAAGCCTGCCGTCTAACCACCTGGCCCGAGTAGGCGCGCGCGGATTCCACCGCGCGCCACTCAAGAAGGCCGTCAGGGGTATTAACACCTTTGCCCCTGACACCGGGACGAGCCTTGACAGGCCCTCGCCGCTGGGGTCTACAGAAGAATCTGGATACCTGTGGCCCCGGCACTAAGGCGACAGAGTGGACACCGTCAGGTTTTAGTGGGTAAACTGCCGTGCGTTTACCATCTCTAGCACGGCAGGAGTCCCACATAACCCGTCGTTCTTCCCCAGGCGGCGGGTACTCGTAACGAGTTTCCTGACGTAAAAAAAAAAAAAAAAAAAAAAAAAAAAAAAAAAAAAAAAAAAAAAAAAAAGGTTAGGTTAGGTTAGGTTAGGTTAGGTTAGGTTAGGTTAGGTTAGGTTAGGTTAGGTTAGGTTAGGTTAGGTTCCCGTCCCGTGGGAGTTGCTGGGTCTTCTATCGGGCGCGTCCCCCGGTGGCGGATAGGGGAATGCCACTCGCATTTTGCGGGTGGTACCGGAGTAATCCGGCGCGGACCAAAACCAGCAGGTATGGGCGTACCTTTAGGGGATTGTTATCCCCACGGCCTAGCGGAGCACACCGTAAACAAAGCCGAAGCTGTGGATCAGCACCGAGGCGGGGCGGGTCCGGTGGGTGCTTTACTGCGCAGCCGGGCTGCACTTCCTGTGCAACGCCCTCCTCAAATCTCGTAATCCCGGTAACCGGTGCCGTTGTCATGTCTAACGGCCGGGAACTGGGACCGAGGGCCTTGGCTTAACCGCCCGGGCTGCGAGGAAGAAAACCTCTATAAAAAATTACCCCGAATCCCAAGCGGCGGAGCAGCGCGAGGGGATGCATGGCTGATGGGTAGTTCAGTCGCTACTGCTTTCCCCCGTTAGAGTACCGGCCGACACTCTAACGGGTTACGCTAGGCTTATCCGGGTGCAGGGGGCACCGCCCGGATGGACCTCATATATCCCCCATACTCGTGGGAACAGTATGGAGCAAAGTAAAAACAACAACCCACAAGACGAAGTGCCCGAGATGGGCGGCGTTGACGAGGTGCCCGAGATGGGCGGTGTAGACGTGAGGCCCGAGAAGGGCGGTGAGAGAAGTGTGCCAGCAACTGGCGGAACATCAGATAGGCCTAGAACAGGCAGAGCTGCAGGCGTAGTGTCGGCTAAAGGGAAGCGGTCCCCTAGTGAAGTTCGCACTGGACCGGAAAAGAGCGGAGGTAGAGTGCCTGTCAAAAGTTCAGCCCGAAGTCAGTCGGGGTCGCCGGATGACGTGGCACCCAAGACGAGTGCTACTCAACGCGGAAGAGGACGCCCACCTACCACATGGCAGTATGTAGGCCTGGCGGAAGCCCAACGTGCCTACAATGAGGCTAAAAAAGAGGAGCTCAGGCTCAGAGCCCAAAAAGAGGTGGCAGACTTGGCAACGGCTCTTAAGACTGGACCCAGCCTACAAACACCAGATGGGCCCACTACCAGAGTAGACGAAGAAAAGGAGTCCGTACCCGTACTGCAAGATCGCATCAAGACCAGCCTCGATGTGATCGAGAAAGTTGCAACTAAATCTGGCAACTTGAAGGGCACCTTCACCAAGGCCCTCAAAGATGCAGCGGTCACGATTGCAGGTGCCGTGGACCTACTTGCAAGACGCACTGCGTCAGAGGAAACGGCACAGCTTCAAGCCGATAACACTAAGCTACAGCTGGAAGTGGCTAACCTAAGAAAGGAGGTAGCAGCTCTAAGAAAAGAGCTAGAACAAAGTCGGAGCTCAGAAGTAGACGATCTTCGGAAAGAGCTTGTGCTGCTAAGGCAGCAACAAGAAAGTTCTTGCGCCGGTGAAAAGGAAATGGCCTCCACTATGTCGAGCCCAGTGGCATTCGATGTCGAAGAACTGGTACGCTCCATGATTGGACAGGTTGGCCCAATGATCGATGCGCGATTCAAAGATCTGGAGAAGAAACTGCGACCAGAGCCAGAACAGGTAGGTCAACCTCCTAGAGTAGAAATTGCCACTACTCTCATGGCACCAGCCAATCCTGGCCCAAAGGCAAAGAGCAAAACGGGGAAGAAGAAGAAAACATCTTCTAAGGCAGAGAAGGTCCCTCCTACGAATGTAGAAATACCCCTACCTACTCCTAATGCTTCGGAGAGCTGGAACCTGGTGGTAAAGCGGGGAAAGAGGAAGAAGGCGACGGCAGACCAACAGCCCAAGAAAAAGATGACAGCCAGCAAGCCCAAAACACCTAGGCTGCGCCAGCCTCGCTCTGCGGCTGTAGTAATAAAATTGCAACCAGGGGCGTTAGAAGAGAACATCACGTACGGCGATGTCTTTGCCCAAGTCAACCAAGGAATAGACCTAAATGACTTGGGGATCAAAGACATCAGATATAAAGTAACCGCGACTGGGGCTAGGATGCTCGAACTCCCAGGCGCAAACAATGAGGAGAAGGCCGATGCCCTAGCTAAGAGACTATGCACTGTACTAGCAGGGAAAGATGTGCAAATCTCGTGCCCGGTAAAGTGCGCTGAGCTCAGGGTGTCGGGTCTAGATGACTCGGCTACACAGGAGAATATAGCTGAAGTTATCAGTGAGTTAGTAGGCTGTTCAAAGGAGGCCGTGAAGGTGGGCAACATACGCCGTAATCAATTCGGCTTAGGGTCGGCGTGGGTAAAATGCCCCATGAAGGCCGCAAAGGAGGTTGCAGACGGTGGAAAACTGCGCGTCGGAATAGTTACAGCGCAAGCCAAGCTCTTGGAACCCCGACCCCGACGCTGTTTCAAGTGCCACGAAGTTGGGCATGTGGCGGTCAAGTGTACAGGCAGCAGTGACAGGAGCAACCAGTGCTTCAGGTGCGGACAACCGGGACACAAGCGTGGGCAATGCTCCTCTGCGCCACACTGTCCGGTTTGCGAGGCTGCAAAAAGGGCTGCTAATCACATTATCGGTAGTGCAGCCTGTACCCGAGCAAACCCTACTGGGAAGAAGAGAGGCAAACGTCTTATGGCGGGTACAAACAAGCCAACCGCGGAGGCAAGAACAAAGGACTAAAAATGGCCCTAAAAGTTGTTCAAGCAAACTTAAACCACTGTGCCAGAGCCCAGGACCTTCTTGTCCAAAGCCTGGTGCAGTGGTCCGGGCAGTTGGCTGTCCTCTCTGAGCCTTACTATATCCCTCCGAGGGACGATTGGGTCAGTGACAGCGAAGGACTAGTGGCACTCGTCACACAAGCGAGAACAGGTGCACCATCATTCGCGTGTATAGATAGGGGGCCCGGTTTTGTGGCGGCTCTCCTTGGCGAAGTATATGTAGTGGGTGTCTACTTCTCTCCCAATAAGACCCTTGCCGATTTCGACAGCTTTCTGGACGGTCTAGGAGAGCTGATATCTCGAAGTAGGCACCGCTATGTGTTGTTGGCTGGCGATCTAAACGCCAAATCTGGTGCATGGGGTTGTTCAGTGACCGACGCCCGTGGGCGACTATTGGAGGAGTGGATTGTCACCACCGGTCTCACCGTCCTGAACCGAGGAACGGTAAATACGTGCGTGCGACGGCAGGGAGGCTCCATTGTGGACGTTACATTTGCAAGCCCTGCCTTAGCATGCCGCGTACACGGCTGGCGAGTGCTGGATGACGTGGAGACTCTATCGGATCACCTTTATATCCAATATGAGATCTCCACCCATTCGGCGGTGCCGCCAAGCCCTAATCGAACCTCGACGGAAAATGGTCCGAGGTGGCAGCTCAAGCGACTCAATGCAGAGGTGCTCAAGGAGGCATCAATGGTGGCCTCATGGCTGCCCCAAGACAGTTCGTCACCGGAGGAGGCAGCACATAAATTAGAAGAGCTACTGCATCGAATATGCGATGCTGCTATGCCGAGGTCTAAAAACCGCCCTCCGAAGAAACAGGTGTGGTGGTGGACCGCAGAAATAGCGCAACTACGCAAAGACTGCATTGCTGTCAGACGATCCTACTTGCACTACCGAAGGAGAGCGCGTCGGGATCGGGCGGAGGAGGACCGCAGGTATAATAACTACGTGGAAGCGAAGGCGCGTCTTAGAGCTCAAATTACCAATGCCATAAGTGAGGGTAGAGCACAGATGTTGGAGGGGCTTGACAGAGATCCATGGGGTACGCCTTACAAGCTAGTAAGGGATAAACTGCGCCCTTGGGCCCCTCCTATAACTGAAACGCTTGGCGAAGATGCAATGCACAACGTACTGGAAACTCTGTTTCCAAGCTGTCACAGTAACATGCCACTGCAAATGAATCAGCGTAGAGCAGATCACGAATATGACAGTCCGACAGAAATACCAGAGGTCGACGAGGAGGAGATGGTAGGAGCTGTAGACCGCCTGCGGAAAAAATCTGTTGCTCCAGGACCAGACGGCATTCCGGGTCGCGCGCTAGCCTTGACGATGGACGCGCTAGGACCTTTCGTGAGAGGGCTATTCACTGCCTGTCTGGCTCATGCCATAATTCCACAGAGGTGGAAGACAGGCAGGCTAGTCCTCATCAGAAAGGAAGGCCGACCCGCGGATTCCCCTTCCGCTTATCGGCCCATTGTCTTACTGAATGAGACGGCCAAACTATTTGAGCGTGTAGTAGTCGGACGCCTGACTAAACACATGAACGAAGTCGGGCCGGATTTATCGGATGCACAGTACGGTTTCCGGTGTGGTCGCTCCACATTGGATGCTATACTGCAGGTTAAGTCCCGCGCGCAGGATGCGGTTTCCCAGGGTGAGGTAGTTGTTGCGGTGTCCCTGGACATCGCAAACGCCTTCAACTCCTTACCCTGGACTTGCATCAAAGAAGCTCTCTACCATTATGGGGTGCCAGCTTACCTACGCCGTATCATCGGGGCGTACCTCTCTAACAGAGCTGTGATCTTCCCTGAGCGGAACGGCTGGAGGAGAAGGGAAGTATCGTGCGGTGTTCCACAGGGCTCGGTTCTCGGACCGCTCCTGTGGAACATCGGCTACGATTGGGTGCTGAGGAGCAGCACGCTCCGGGGAGTTAGTGTCGTATGTTATGCCGACGATACACTAGTTTTGGCGAGGGCAAAAAATCACAGGGAGGCAGTGATACTAGCTACGGCAGGCGTGGCCCATGTAATCAGCAAGATCCGAAGATTGGGGCTGGAAGTATCACCAGAGAAGACAAAGGCGCTGTGCTTCTATGGCCCTCGAAGAGCGCCACCATCTGACGCTTATATTACGGTGGACCGAGTCCGCATCGGCTTGTCGAGCACGATGAAATACCTTGGACTCGTGCTCGACGGCCGGTGGAACTTTCGGGCGCACTTCCAAGCTCTTGCGCCGAAACTCATGAAAACTGCGTGTGCCCTTAGCAGATTACTTCCCAACTTGCGCGGGCCAAATTGTACAAGTAGGCGCCTTTACCTAGGAGTACTGCGTTCTATGGCGCTTTACGGGGCCCCTGTATGGGTAGATGCGCTCGGTCAAGAGAATGGGGCTGTCTTGCGTAAGTCGCAAAGAGTGATGGCCATAAGAATAGTCAGGGGTTACCGAACTATTTCGGGTGACGTAGCATGCATGTTGGCTGGAACAACACCCTGGGACCTGGACGCACTTTCCTTAACGTCGACATACCATCGGCGTCGAGGCCCTGCGCCCAGGAACCTTAGCCCAGCATTGCACGATAATGAAGAGAGGGATGCAATTATCGAAAGGTGGCTCAACAGGCTACAACATCTTTCAGCGGGTCGTAGGACCATTGACGCAGTCCAGCCAGTCTTTAAGCAATGGCTGAAGAGACAACACGGCATTCTTACCTTCCGGCTGACGCAGGTCCTCACGGGGCACGGGTGCTTCGGTGGCTACCTGTGCCGCGTCGCCGGAAGAGAGCCCGACGCACGTTGCCATCATTGCGATGACTGCGTCGATGAGGACGCGCAGCATGTCCTGGAGTTTTGCCCAGCATGGGCGTCAGAGCGGGAGGCGCTCCGCAGTGTTGTGGGGGCGGACCTGACGCTGCCGGCCGTGATTTCCGCCATGGTTGGCAGTGAACGGTCCTGGGACGCCGTCCAGACCTTCTGCGAGGTCGTCATGTCGCAGAAGGAGGCGGCGGAAAGAGAGAGGGAGGCGACTTCCGATCTCGCCATCCGCCGTCGAAGGACCGGGCGCCGGAGAGCGGCGCAAGATCGCCGCCTCCCCCCCTAACACTAGCCAGAGGGCGGTAGACTTGGGGAAGTCTGCCGCCTAACAACCTGGCCCGAGTAGGCGCGCGCGGTGTCCGCCGCGCGCTACTCCAGTTGGGTCGTCGAGGGTGCCTCCTCCACCCTCCGACACCGAGGTGAGCCGTTGGGCTATCGCCGTCGGGGTCGCGGATGATTTCTGGTTCCCGTGGCCCCGGCTTTAAGGCGATCAAGGTGGACACCGTCAGGTTTTAGTGGGTAAACTGCCGTGCGTTTACCATCTCTAGCACGGCAGGAGTCCCACATAACCCGTCGTTCTTCCCCAGGCGGCGGGTACTCGTAACGAGTTTCCTGACGTAAAAAAAAAAAAAAAAAAAAAAAAAAAAAAAAAAAAAAAAAAAAAAAAAAAAAAAAAAAAAAAAAAAAAAAAAGGTTAGGTTCCCGTGGGAGTTGCTGGGTCTTCTATCGGGCGCGTCCCCCGGTGGCGGATAGGGGAATGCCACTCGCATTTTGCGGGTGGTACCGGAGTAATCCGGCGCGGACCAAAACCAGCAGGTATGGGCGTACCTTTAGGGGATTGTTATCCCCACGGCCTAGCGGAGCACACCGTAAACAAAGCCGAAGCTGTGGATCAGCACCGAGGCGGGGCGGGTCCGGTGGGTGCTTTACTGCGCAGCCGGGCTGCACTTCCTGTGCAACGCCCTCCTCAAATCTCGTAATCCCGGTAACCGGTGCCGTTGTCATGTCTAACGGCCGGGAACTGGGACCGAGGGCCTTGGCTTAACCGCCCGGGCTGCGAGGAAGAAAACCTCTATAAAAAATTACCCCGAATCCCAAGCGGCGGAGCAGCGCGAGGGGATGCATGGCTGATGGGTAGTTCAGTCGCTACTGCTTTCCCCCGTTAGAGTACCGGCCGACACTCTAACGGGTTACGCTAGGCTTATCCGGGTGCAGGGGGCACCGCTCGGATGGACCTTATATATCCCCCATACTCGTGGGAACAGTATGGAGAAATTAAAACAAACTAACCCACAAGATGAAGTGCCCGAGATGGGCGGCGTTGACGAGGTGCCCGAGATGGGCGGTGTAGACGTGAGGCCCGAGAAGGGCGGTGAGAGAAGTGTGCCAGCAACTGGCAGAGTTAGTAGGCCTAAAATAGGCAGCAGAGCTGCAGGCGTAGTGCCTGCTAAAGGAAAACGGTCCCCAAGCGAGGTTCGAGCTGGACCGGAGAAAGGCGGAAGCAGAGTGCCTGCAAAAGGTACGGTCCGCAGTCAGTCGGGGTCGCCGGAAGATGGTACGACGGGTCCCAAGACGAATGCTGCCCAACGCGGGAGAGGTCGCCCTCCCACCACATGGCAATATGTGGGTCTAGCGGAAGCCCAACGTGCCCTCAATGAGGCAAAGAAAGAGGAAATTAGACTCAGAGCCCAAATGGAGGTTGCAGATTTGGCGTCGGCCCTTACGACGGTAACTAGCCCACGACCAATTGGTGGGATCACTACCAAGGTAGGTGAAGAGGCGGACTCGGTACCAGATCTACAAGATCGGATCAAAACCAGCCTCGAAGTGATCGAGAAAGTAGCCACAAAATCCGGCAACTTGAAAGGCACCTTCACCAAGGCCCTTAAAGACGCAGCGAGCACAATAGCAGGTGCCGTGGACCAACTTGCCCGACGCACCGTATCCGAGGAAACAGCACAGTTGCAAGCCAATAACACCAGGCTACAGTTGGAGGTGGCTGAACTGAGAGAGGAGGTGTCAACCCTAAGAAAAGCGCTTGAACAAGCACATAGCTCAGAGGTTGAAGAACTTCGGAAAGAGATAGCGCTACTAAGGGAACAACGTGAAATGCCCTGCACTATCGACAAAGAGACGGCCGCTCAAGCATCAAACCCAATTGCATTTAATGCCGATGAATTGGTGCGCTCCATTATGGGGCAGGTCGGCCAAATGATAAGTGCGCGTTTCGAGGCTTTGGAGAAGAGGCAGTCGGAACAACAACCCTGTATATTGGTTGAAGAGAAGGAAGGTCAATCAAGTAGACCAGTAACAGCTGCCACTACCCTCATGGCACCAGCCAACCCGGGTTCTAATACATGCAGCAGAGCGGAAAAGAAGAAGAAAAAGGAAAAGAAAGTACGTTCTGGGGAGAAGCGGACGGTGGGAAAGGTTCCAGAAACATCAAGGCCTACTCCGACTTCAGCCGTTTCGGAAGGTTGGAACGTAGTGGTGAAAAAGGGAGCCAAGAAGAAAGTCGTGCCAGCCCAGCAGGTCAGGAAAGAGGCGACGCTTAACAAGCTCAAACCATCTCAGCTGCGTCCACCGCGCTCTGCGGCAGTTGCCATCAAGCTTCAGCCATCCGCCGCTGAACGGCACGTCACTTACGGCGATATTTTTACCCAGGTCAAACAAAAACTAGATCTCAACGACCTGGGTATCAAGGACCTTCGATACAAGGTAGCTGCAACTGGAGCAAGGATGCTCGAACTACCTGGGGTCAATAATGAGGTTAAAGCTGACGCCCTGGCGCAACGTCTAGCCACAATACTCCACAAAGGAGATGTTCTAATATCCCGGCCTGTAAAATGTGCCGAGCTTCGAGTGCTTGGTCTCGACGATTCGGTGACATCAGAGGAACTGGCCGAAGCGGTTAGCAGAGCAGGTGGCTGTGATAAAGAGGTGGTAAAAGTAGGCGAAATTCGTCGCAATCGGGTAGGCATAGGAGCGGCCTGGGTCAAATGCCCAGTGCTGGCAGCGAAAAAGATCGCACAGGAGGGCAGATTTAGTGTCGGTCTCGTGTCGGCACAAGTGAAACTTTTGGAGCCCCGACCACAACGCTGCTTCAGGTGTCATGAGCTGGGACATGTCGCGGCTAAATGCACTGGCGCTGATGACCGCAGCAATCAATGTTTCCGTTGTGGGAGACCGGGACACAAGCGTGGGCAATGCTCGGATAAACCACATTGTCCGGTCTGCGAGAAAGCCAACAAGCCAGCAAACCACATCATTGGCAGCGCAGCCTGTACCCGGGTGCTCGCCCGAAAGAAGATGGGAGGTAAACGCCTGGTTAAGTCGGCTGTTAAGCCGCCCACAGAGGAGCAAATATCGAACCAACAGTAATGGCGATAAAGGTCCTACAAACCAACTTGAACCACTGCGCCAGAGCACAAGATCTGCTTATACAAAGCTTGGTACAGTGGTCCGTGCAGATAGTCGTTGTCGCGGAGCCATATTATATTCCTCCGCATGACACCTGGGCTGCAGATGAGGACAAGCAGGTAGCAATCGTGACCCAGGTCGCTGCTGGCGCCCCACCCTTCTCACGAATTGTCAAAGGAGCGGGTTGCGTTGCGGCACTACTGGGACGGATTGTTGTAGTTGGAGCTTATTTTTCCCCTAATAAAACTCTGACAGAGTTTGAAGAGTTCCTAGACAGGTTGGGGGATCTGATTGCTCGCTTCCACACTACGGAAATCATTCTCTCGGGGGACTTAAATGCGAAGTCCTCAATGTGGGGCTCGACAGTAGAGGACGCGAGAGGGAGGGCCCTTGCGGAGTGGGCAGTGGCCATGGATTTGACTATCCTCAACCGCGGGTCGGTTAATACATGCGTGCGACGGCAGGGCGGGTCCATTGTGGACGTAACTTTTGCGAGCCCTGCCTTAGCGCGACGTGTACACTGCTGGCGAGTGCTGGATGATGTGGAGACACTCTCGGACCATCTCTACATTCAATATGAGATCTCCACTCATCCGGCGGTGCCGCCAAGCCCAGGTCGACTCCAGAGAGAAAATGGTCCAAGGTGGCAGCTTAAGTGCCTTGACACAGAGGTGCTAAAAGAGGCGTCTACTGTAGCCTCTTGGCTGCCCCAACACACTTCTTCCCCGGAGGAGGCAGCAAGCCGATTAGAGGAATTAATGAGGAGCATATGTGATGCTGCAATGCCTCGGTCCAGACGTCGCCCTCCAAGGCAACAAGTGTGGTGGTGGACGTCAGAAATTGCGCAACTCCGTAAGGACTGCATCGCCGCCAGACGTCTTTACTCACACTACCGGAGGAGAGCACACAGAGATTCCGCTGAGGAGGACCAGAGGTATGCTGGCTACGTTGAGGCGAAGGCACGACTCCGAAGCCAGATCGCCAAAGCCATCACAGAGGGAAGAGCCAAGATGTTGGAGGGTCTCGATCGTGATCCTTGGGGTACCCCTTACAAGTTAGTAAGAAATAAACTACGCCCTTGGACCCCTCCACTTACTGAGGCGCTGGATGGAGACATGTTGCGAGGTGTGTTAGACACTCTGTTCCCGCAACACGCCAACTTCATACCTCCACAGACACTTCCAGGAAGAACAGCGGACGAACATCAATCACAGGATGAGGCACCGGAAATCAATAACGAGGAGATAGAAGCCGCGGTTGCACGACTACGTGGAAAATCCGTTGCACCTGGACCGGATGGAATACCAGGTCGTGCACTATCTCTAATGATGGACGCTTTAGGGCCTTGTATAAGGGGACTACTCACTGCCTGTCTGGCCCAAGCCACAATTCCACAGAGGTGGAAGACAGGCAGGTTAGTCCTCCTTAGAAAGGAAGGGCGTCCAGTAGAGTCTCCATCTGCTTACCGGCCTATCGTGCTCCTAAATGAGACAGCCAAACTGTTCGAGCGTATCTTAGTAGAGAGACTGAACAAGCACATGGCGGAAGTAGGGCCGGATTTATCAGATACGCAGTTTGGTTTCCGTGGTGGTCGCTCCACCGTGGATGCAATTCTGCGGGTCAAGTCCTGCACACAGTATGCGATTTCCCAGGGTGAGGTAGTTCTTGCGGTATCATTAGATATCGCAAACGCTTTCAACTCCCTCCCCTGGTCTTGCATCAGGGCGGCACTACACCATCACAGGGTGCCTACCTACTTGCAGCGAGTCATTGGGAATTATCTCTCTGACAGATCGATTATCTTTCCCGAGCGGAATGGCTGGTCAAGACGGGAAATATCGTGCGGTGTTCCACAGGGCTCGGTTCTCGGGCCGCTCCTGTGGAACATTGGTTACGATTGGGTGTTGCGGAGTAGCACACTGAGAGGTATCAGCGTTGTGTGCTATGCGGATGATACCCTAATCCTGGCAAGGGAGAAAAGGTACAGGGAAGCTGCGATCCTGATGACAGCAGGAGTAACCCACATCGTTGGGAAGATCAGAAGGCTGGGGTTGGAGGTCGCCTTAGAGAAATCACAGGCGATATGCTTTCACGGACCTCGAAGGGCACCACCAGTAGGTTCCCGCATAGAGATTGATGGAGTCAGCATTGGGCTGTCGGGCACGATGAAGTACCTAGGACTCGTGCTCGACAGCCGGTGGAATTTCCGGTCCCATTTCCAGGTGCTTGCACCAAAATTGATGAGGACGGCTGGAGCTCTTGCCAGACTGCTGCCTAATTTGAGTGCACCGAGTTGTCTTAGCAGGCGGCTATATCTCGGGGTTCTGAGATCGATGGCACTTTATGGTGCCCCTGTGTGGGTAGACGCCCTGTGCCGCGAAAACGTGTCCGTCTTACGGCGGTCACAAAGGGTAATGGCCACGAGAGTAGTACGGGGTTACCGAACCATATCTGGAGAAGTAGCGTGCGTGCTGGCTGGAGCCTTGCCCTGGGACCTGGACGCGCTTTCCTTGGCGTCGACATACCATCGGCGTCGAGGCCATGCGTCCAGGAACCTAAGTCCAGCACTGCCCGAGTGCTCCCAGGAGCGTGATGCAAGAATAGAAGAGTGGCTTGCTAGACTCGACAACGTCTCGGCTGGCCGAAGAACTCTCGACGCTGTTCGTCCTGTTTTGAGGCAGTGGCTGGCTAGAAAACACGGCGTCCTCTCCTTCCGGCTGACGCAGGTCCTCACGGGGCACGGGTGTTTTGGAGGTTACCTGTGCCGCGTCGCCGGAAGAGAGCCTGACGCACGCTGCCACCACTGCAACGGGTGCGAAGATGAAGACGCCCAACACACGTTGGAGTTCTGCCCAGCATGGGCGTCAGAGCGGGAGGCGCTCCAAAGTGTTGTGGGGGCAGACCTTTCGCTCCCGGCCGTGATCAAAGCCATGGTCGAGAGCGAACGGGCCTGGGACGCCGTCCAGACCTTCTGCGAGGTCGTGTTGTCGCAGAAGGAGGCGGCGGAGAGAGAGAGGGAGGCGACTTCCGATCTCGCCATCCGCCGTCGAAGGACCGGGCGCCGGAGAGCGGCACAAGACCGCCGCCTCCCCCCCTAACACTAGCCAGAGGGCGGTAGACTTGGGGAAGTCTGCCGCCTAACAACCTGGCCCGAGTAGGCGCGCGCGGTGTCCGCCGCGCGCTACTCTAGTTGGTGGTCGTCGAGGGTGCCTCCTCCACCCTCCGACACCGAGGTGAGCCGTTGGGCTATCGCCGTCAGGGTCGCGGATGATTTCTGGTTCCCGTGGCCCCGGCATCAAGGCGATCAAGATGGACACCGTCAGGTTTTAGTGGGTAAACTGCCGTGCGTTTACCATCTCTAGCACGGCAGGAGTCCCACATAACCCGTCGTTCTTCCCCAGGCGGCGGGTACTCGTAACGAGTTTCCTGACGTTAAAAAAAAAAAAAAAAAAAAAAAAAAAAAAAAAAAAAAAAAAAAAAAAAAAAAAAAAAAAAAGGTTAGGTTAGGTTAGGTTAGGTTAGGTTAGGTTAGGTTAGGTTAGGTTAGGTTAGGTTCCCGTGGGAGTTGCTGGGTCTTCTATCGGGCGCGTCTCCCGGTGGCGGATAGGGGAACGCCACTCGCATGCGGGTGGTACCGGAGTAATCCGGCGCGGACCAAAACCAGCAGGTATGGGCGTACCTTTAGGGGATTGTTATCCCCACGGCCTAGCGGAGCACACCGTAAACAAAGCCGAAGCTGTGGATCAGCACCGAGGCGGGGCGGGTCCGGTGGGTGCTTTACTGCGCAGCCGGGCTGCACTTCCTGTGCAACGCCCTCCTCAAATCTCGTAATCCCGGTGACTGGTGCCGTTGTCATGTCTAGCGGCCGGGAACTGGGACCGAGGGCCCTGGCTTAACCGCCCGGGCTGCGAGGAAGAAAACCTCTATAAAAAATCACCCCGAATCCCAAGCGGCGGAGCAGCGCGAGGGGATGCATGGCTGATGGGTAGTTCAGTCGCTACTGCTTTCCCCCGTTAGAGTACCGGCCGACACTCTAACGGGTTACGCTAGGCTTATCCGGGTGCAGGGGGCACCGCTCGGATGGACCTCATATATCCCCCATACTCGTGGGAACAGTATGGAGCAAAGTAAAAACAACAACCCACAAGACGAAGTGCCCGAGATGGGCGGCGTTGACGAGGTGCCCGAGATGGGCGGCGTAGACGTGAGGCCCGAGAAGGGCGGTGAAAAGAGTGTGCCAGCAACTGGCGGAGTTAGTAGGCCTAAAATAGGCAGAACTGCAGGCGTGGTGCCTACTAAAGGAAAACGGTCCCCAAGCGAAGCGCGAGCTGGACCAGACAAAGGCGGAAGTAGAGTGCCTGTCAAAGGTACGGCCCGCAGTCAGTCGGGGTCGCCAGATGACGCAGGGCCAAAGGCGAGTGCTGCGCAACGTGGAAGAGGTCGTCCGCCAACAACATGGCAATATGTGGGCCTGGCGGAAGCTCAACGTGCCTATAACGAGGCTAAGAAAGAGGAGCTCCGGCTCAGAGCGCAACAAGAGGTAGCAGAATTAGCGTCGGCCCTCAAGACGGGACCCAGCCCACAAACATCAGGTGGGCCCACTGTCGGGACAGATGGGGAGGCGGACTCCGTACCTGAACTTCAGGATAAGATAAAGACCAGCCTTGAGGTTATTGAGAAGGTTGCGACAAGATCGGGCAACCTAAAGGGTACTTTTGCCAAAGCCCTTAAGGATGCGGCAAGTGCGATCGCTGGTGCTGTGGATCTGCTTGCACGGCGTACTGCATCGGAGGAGGTTGAGCAACTACGTGCCATTAACACAAAGCTACAGTCTGAGGTAAACGACCTGAGAAAGGAAGTGGCAGCCTTGAGGAAAGAGCTACAAACTCAAGGAGCATCCGCGAACTCCATGGCTAATTCAGACGTAGAACAGCTTCGTAAAGAGTTAGCTATATTAAAGCAGAAGCAGGATAGGCCCCGTGAAAACAAAAGAGAGAGGGTCTCCCCAAACTCGGGCTCAGAAGCATACAATACCGAAGATTTGGTGAGCGCCGTAGTAGGACGGGTTGGGCCAATGATAAGTGCGCATTTTGAAACACTAGAGAAGAGACTGCGGCCACAGCAACAACCCCACTTGACATTGAATGAGGAAGCGGGTCGATCCCTTAGATCAGAAAATATCGCCACCACCCTTATGGCACCAGCCAATCCTGGTCCGAAGGTAAAAAAGACCAGAGAGGGGAAGAAGAAAAAGAAATCACCTGCTACGATAGAGCAAACGATCCCTCCTACAACTACAGGGACATCGTCATCTGCTCCCAATGTGAAGGAAGGTTGGAACCTGGTTGTCAGGCGGAGCAAAAAGAAGAAGGCGGTTGCGGCAGTACAGCAACCGAAGAAAACGATGTCAACGGGAAAACCGAAACAGCCTAGGTTACGCCCACCACGCTCCGCTGCGGTAGTTATACAATTACAACCAGGAGCCGAGGAGAGAGATATCTCATATGGGGACGTCTTTACCCAGATTAAACAAAAAATAGATCTGAGCGAGCTGGGCATTCAAGACGTGAGATACAAGGTGGCAGCAACAGGGGCTAGAATGCTAGAGCTTCCTGGTGCTAATAATGAGCAAAAAGCTGATGCTCTTGCGAGACAACTATGTACCATCTTAGAAGGGAGCGAGGTACACATAACACGACCAGTAAGGTGTGCCGAGCTCAGGCTACTGGGTCTAGATGATTCAGTTACGCCGGAGGAGCTAGCCGAAGTGATCAGCCAAGTAGGCGGCTGCTCAAAGGAGACAGTTAAGGTAGGCGAAATACGCCGCAATCGTCTCGGACTAGGTTCAGCCTGGGTAAAATGCCCTGTGCTGGCTGCTAAGAAGATTGCGGATGGCGGCAGGATAAAGGTTGGACTCGTAACAGCCCAAATAAAACTACTGCAGCCACGAACTCAACGGTGTTTTCGTTGCCACGAAGTGGGACACGTGGCAGCAAAGTGTACAGGTGGTGACGATAGGAGCAACCAGTGCTTCCGATGCGGACAACCAGGGCACAAGCGTGGGAATTGCTCAAACACGCCGCACTGCCCGGTTTGTGACTCTGCGAACAGGCCTGCCAATCACATCATAGGCAGCGCAGCCTGCACTCGGGCGCTGGCTCGGAAGAAGAAGGGCAAAAACCCAGTAGCTGATGCAACCAAGCTGCCTGAGGAAGGAGAAGCAATAGAACACCAAAAATGATGCCTCTTAAAGTTCTACAAGCAAACTTAAACCACTGTGCCAGAGCCCAAGACCTTTTCGTCCAAAGCCTGGTGCAGTGGTCAGGGCAATTGGCGGTTCTGTCAGAGCCGTACTACCTCCCACCAAGGGACAATTGGGTCGGTGACTGTGATGGGTTAGTGGCACTTGTCACCCAAGTAGACGTAGGCGCACCGCTGTTTACCCATGTAAAAAAGGGTTCTGGATTTGTAGCGGCCATTCTAGGAGAAATATTAGTAGTTGGTGTCTACTTTTCCCCCAATAAGACCCTCGTCGAATTCGACAGTTTTTTAAACGGCTTGGGGGAACTTATATCTAGAAGTAGACACCGCTACGTGCTTGTTGCAGGCGACTTGAATGCCAAGGCACGTGCATGGGGCTGCCCAACGACGGATGCCCGCGGGCGGCTATTGGAAGAGTGGATTGTTGCCACTGGCCTGACTGTTCTGAATCGGGGAACGGTCAACACGTGCGTGCGACGGCAGGGTGGTTCCATCGTGGACATAACGTTCGCGAACCCCGCTCTAGCGCGCCGTGTAAGCGGCTGGCGAGTGCTGGAGGATGTGGAGACTCTATCGGATCATCTGTATATCCGATACGAGATCTTCACACATCCAGCGGTGCCGCCAACCGCTACCCGAGCTCCGAGAGAGATCGGCCCGAGATGGCGGATTAAGCACCTTAACCCAGAGGTGCTCAGGGAAGCATCTATTGTGGCC
Organism: Boloria euphrosyne; assembly: GCA_951802675.2. NCBI lineage: Eukaryota > Metazoa > Arthropoda > Insecta > Lepidoptera > Nymphalidae > Boloria > Boloria euphrosyne. The sequence continues at coordinate 32,502 of CATOQK020000004.1, forward strand.
TCTTGGCTGCCCGAACGCATAACATCCCCTGAGGAGACAGCAGATAAAGTCGATGCTATACTGAAGCGCATCTGTGATTCTGCAATGCCTAGGTCCGGGCATCGCCCTCACAAGCAGCAAGTGTGGTGGTGGACAGCAGAAATCGCACAACTGCGCGAGTGCTGCATAGCTGCCCGCAGACACTATACACACTACCGAAGAAGAGCGCACCGCGACCAGGCGGAGGAGGACCATAGGTATAATACTTATAAAGAAGCCAAGGCGCGTCTTCAATCACAAATCGCCAGGGCGATAAACGATGGTAGAGCCAAGATGTTAGAGGAGCTCAACAGAGACCCATGGGGCACACCATATAAGTTGGTTAGAAACAAACTTCGCCCATGGGCCCCTCCACTCACGGAAACAATGGGAGCAGAAGTATTGCGGAGGACGATGGAGTCTTTGTTTCCGCAACATAGCAACTTCCTTCCTCCGATGATGAGTCAGCGAAGAGCAATTCACGAATATGAAGCCGAGGTCCCAGAAGTTACTGAGCAAGAAATGGAAGTAGCAGTGAGGCGGCTGCGAGAAAAATCTGTCTGCCCTGGACCAGACGGAGTACCAGGTCGCGCTCTGGCACTGATGATGGACGCCTTAGGGCCTTGGGTGAGGGGACTTTTCTCTGCCTGTCTGGCACAAGCCATAATTCCACAGAGGTGGAAGACAGGCAGGTTAGTCCTTCTCAGAAAGGAAGGGCGTCCAGCAGAGTCACCATCAGCCTATCGGCCCATAGTGCTACTAAACGAGATAGCTAAACTGTTCGAGCGTGTTATAGTCGAACGCTTGATCAAGCACATGACAGAAGCTGGGCCAGATCTATCAGACGCGCAGTTTGGCTTCCGCAGTGGTCGCTCCACTGTGGATGCCATTCTGAGGGTAAAGTCCTGCGCGCAGGATGCGGTCTCCCAGGGCGAGGTAGTTATCGCGGTGTCCTTGGACATCGCGAACGCCTTCAACTCCTTGCCTTGGGCTTGCATTAGGACGGCGCTCCATCATCATGGAGTGCCAACCTATCTGCAGCGTGTTATTGGGGCTTACCTATCAGATAGATTTGTGGTCTTCCCTGAGCGAAACGGTCTGGGCAGACGAGAAGTATCGTGCGGTGTTCCACAGGGCTCGGTTCTTGGACCACTCCTGTGGAACATCGGCTACGATTGGGTGTTAAGAAGTAGCACGTTAAGAGGAATCAGCGTAGTATGTTATGCTGATGACACCTTGGTATTGGCACGGGCGAAAAATCATCAGGAGGCGATGACATTAACAACAGTCGGAGTAGCCCATATCATTAGGAAGATTGAAAGGCTCGGGCTAGAGGTTGCCTTAGAGAAGACGAAGGCTATAAGTTTCCATGGCCCTCGGAGAACACCATCATCAGACGCTCACATCATGGTGGGAGGAGTTCGCATCGGCTTGTCGAGTACGATGAAGTACCTGGGACTCGTGCTCGACAGCCGGTGGAACTTTCGGGCGCATTTTTCACACCTTGCGCCAAAACTGATGCAGACAGCGGGTGCACTAAGTAGACTGCTGCCAAATTTAAGCGGACCTAATTGTTGCAGTAGACGCCTATACCTAGGAGTACTGAGATCCATGGCGCTCTACGGAGCCCCTGTATGGGCGGAAGCTCTCAGCCGTGAAAACATCGCTGTTCTACGACAATCACAAAGGGTGATGGCGACAAGAGTGATCAGAGGTTACCGAACGATTTCTGGCGAGGTGGCTTGTGTGCTGGCTGGAGTCCTACCCTGGGACCTGGACGCAGTCTCCTTGGCGTCGACATACCATCGGCGTCGAGGTCTTGTGTCTGGGGACCACAGTCCAGCACCAAACGGTAACGGAGAGCAGGATGCCACAATTGAAACATGGCGCGAGAGGTTGGAGCATATTTCAGCGGGCCGAAAGACGATTGATGCAGTACGTCCTGTCCTGCGGCAGTGGTTGGCCAGAAAACACGGCGTCCTCTCTTTCCGGCTGACGCAGGTCCTCACGGGGCACGGGTGCTTTGGAGGCTACCTGTGCCGCGTCGCCGGAAGAGAGCCCGATGCACGTTGCCACCATTGCAACGACTGCGTCGACGAGGACGCGCAGCATGTCTTAGAGTTCTGTCCAGCATGGGCATTAGAGCGGGAGGCGCTCCAAAGTGTTGTGGGGGCGGACCTGACGCTGCCGGCCGTGATTTCCGCCATGGTCGGTAGTGAAAGGTCCTGGGACGCCGTCCAGACCTTCTGCGAGGTCGTGATGTCGCAGAAGGAGGCGGCGGAGAGAGAGAGGGAGGCGACTTCCGATCTCGCCATCCGCCGTCGAAGGACCGGGCGCCGGAGAGCGGCACAAGACCGCCGCCTCCCCCCCTAACACTAGCCAGAGGGCGGTAGACTTGGGGAAGTCTGCCGCCTAACAACCTGGCCCGAGTATGCGCGCGCGGTGTCCGCCGCGCGCTACTCTAGTTGGTAGTCGTAGAGGGTGCCTCCTCCACCCTCCGACACCGAGGAGAGCCGTTGAGCTATCGCCGTCGGGGTCGCGGATGATTTCTGGTTCCCGTGGCCCCGGCATCAAGGCGATCAAGGTGGACACCGTCAGGTTTTAGTGGGTAAACTGCCGTGCGTTTACCATCTCTAGCACGGCAGGAGCCCCACATAACCCGTCGTTCTTCCCCAGGCGGCGGGTACTCGTAACGAGTTTCCTGACGATAAAAAAAAAAAAAAAAAAAAAAAAAAAAAAAAAAAAAAAAAAAAAAAAAAAAAAAAAAAAAAAAAAAAAAAAAAAAAAAGGTTAGGTTAGGTTAGGTTAGGTTAGGTTAGGTTAGGTTAGGTTAGGTTAGGTTAGGTTAGGTTAGGTTAGGTTAGGTTAGGTTAGGTTAGGTTAGGTTAGGTTAGGTTAGGTTAGGTTAGGTTAGGTTAGGTTAGGTTAGGTTAGGTTAGGTTAGGTTAGGTTAGGTTAGGTTAGGTTAGGTTAGGTTAGGTTAGGTTAGGTTAGGTTAGGTTAGGTTAGGTTAGGTTAGGTTAGGTTAGGTTAGGTTAGGTTAGGTTAGGTTAGGTTAGGTTAGGTTAGGTTAGGTTAGGTTAGGTTAGGTTAGGTTAGGTTAGGTTAGGTTAGGTTAGGTTAGGTTAGGTTAGGTTAGGTTAGGTTAGGTTAGGTTAGGTTAGGTTAGGTTAGGTTAGGTTAGGTTAGGTTAGGTTAGGTTAGGTTAGGTTAGGTTAGGTTAGGTTAGGTTAGGTTAGGTTAGGTTAGGTTAGGTTAGGTTAGGTTAGGTTAGGTTAGGTTAGGTTAGGTTAGGTTAGGTTAGGTTAGGTTAGGTTAGGTTAGGTTAGGTTAGGTTAGGTTAGGTTAGGTTAGGTTAGGTTAGGTTAGGTTAGGTTAGGTTAGGTTAGGTTAGGTTAGGTTAGGTTAGGTTAGGTTAGGTTAGGTTAGGTTAGGTTAGGTTAGGTTAGGTTAGGTTAGGTTAGGTTAGGTTAGGTTAGGTTAGGTTAGGTTAGGTTAGGTTAGGTTAGGTTAGGTTAGGTTAGGTTAGGTTAGGTTAGGTTAGGTTAGGTTAGGTTAGGTTAGGTTAGGTTAGGTTAGGTTAGGTTAGGTTAGGTTAGGTTAGGTTAGGTTAGGTTAGGTTAGGTTAGGTTAGGTTAGGTTAGGTTAGGTTAGGTTAGGTTAGGTTAGGTTAGGTTAGGTTAGGTTAGGTTAGGTTAGGTTAGGTTAGGTTAGGTTAGGTTAGGTTAGGTTAGGTTAGGTTAGGTTAGGTTAGGTTAGGTTAGGTTAGGTTAGGTTAGGTTAGGTTAGGTTAGGTTAGGTTAGGTTAGGTTAGGTTAGGTTAGGTTAGGTTAGGTTAGGTTAGGTTAGGTTAGGTTAGGTTAGGTTAGGTTAGGTTAGGTTAGGTTAGGTTAGGTTAGGTTAGGTTAGGTTAGGTTAGGTTAGGTTAGGTTAGGTTAGGTTAGGTTAGGTTAGGTTAGGTTAGGTTAGGTTAGGTTAGGTTAGGTTAGGTTAGGTTAGGTTAGGTTAGGTTAGGTTAGGTTAGGTTAGGTTAGGTTAGGTTAGGTTAGGTTAGGTTAGGTTAGGTTAGGTTAGGTTAGGTTAGGTTAGGTTAGGTTAGGTTAGGTTAGGTTAGGTTAGGTTAGGTTAGGTTAGGTTAGGTTAGGTTAGGTTAGGTTAGGTTAGGTTAGGTTAGGTTAGGTTAGGTTAGGTTAGGTTAGGTTAGGTTAGGTTAGGTTAGGTTAGGTTAGGTTAGGTTAGGTTAGGTTAGGTTAGGTTAGGTTAGGTTAGGTTAGGTTAGGTTAGGTTAGGTTAGGTTAGGTTAGGTTAGGTTAGGTTAGGTTAGGTTAGGTTAGGTTAGGTTAGGTTAGGTTAGGTTAGGTTAGGTTAGGTTAGGTTAGGTTAGGTTAGGTTAGGTTAGGTTAGGTTAGGTTAGGTTAGGTTAGGTTAGGTTAGGTTAGGTTAGGTTAGGTTAGGTTAGGTTAGGTTAGGTTAGGTTAGGTTAGGTTAGGTTAGGTTAGGTTAGGTTAGGTTAGGTTAGGTTAGGTTAGGTTAGGTTAGGTTAGGTTAGGTTAGGTTAGGTTAGGTTAGGTTAGGTTAGGTTAGGTTAGGTTAGGTTAGGTTAGGTTAGGTTAGGTTAGGTTAGGTTAGGTTAGGTTAGGTTAGGTTAGGTTAGGTTAGGTTAGGTTAGGTTAGGTTAGGTTAGGTTAGGTTAGGTTAGGTTAGGTTAGGTTAGGTTAGGTTAGGTTAGGTTAGGTTAGGTTAGGTTAGGTTAGGTTAGGTTAGGTTAGGTTAGGTTAGGTTAGGTTAGGTTAGGTTAGGTTAGGTTAGGTTAGGTTAGGTTAGGTTAGGTTAGGTTAGGTTAGGTTAGGTTAGGTTAGGTTAGGTTAGGTTAGGTTAGGTTAGGTTAGGTTAGGTTAGGTTAGGTTAGGTTAGGTTAGGTTAGGTTAGGTTAGGTTAGGTTAGGTTAGGTTAGGTTAGGTTAGGTTAGGTTAGGTTAGGTTAGGTTAGGTTAGGTTAGGTTAGGTTAGGTTAGGTTAGGTTAGGTTAGGTTAGGTTAGGTTAGGTTAGGTTAGGTTAGGTTAGGTTAGGTTAGGTTAGGTTAGGTTAGGTTAGGTTAGGTTAGGTTAGGTTAGGTTAGGTTAGGTTAGGTTAGGTTAGGTTAGGTTAGGTTAGGTTAGGTTAGGTTAGGTTAGGTTAGGTTAGGTTAGGTTAGGTTAGGTTAGGTTAGGTTAGGTTAGGTTAGGTTAGGTTAGGTTAGGTTAGGTTAGGTTAGGTTAGGTTAGGTTAGGTTAGGTTAGGTTAGGTTAGGTTAGGTTAGGTTAGGTTAGGTTAGGTTAGGTTAGGTTAGGTTAGGTTAGGTTAGGTTAGGTTAGGTTAGGTTAGGTTAGGTTAGGTTAGGTTAGGTTAGGTTAGGTTAGGTTAGGTTAGGTTAGGTTAGGTTAGGTTAGGTTAGGTTAGGTTAGGTTAGGTTAGGTTAGGTTAGGTTAGGTTAGGTTAGGTTAGGTTAGGTTAGGTTAGGTTAGGTTAGGTTAGGTTAGGTTAGGTTAGGTTAGGTTAGGTTAGGTTAGGTTAGGTTAGGTTAGGTTAGGTTAGGTTAGGTTAGGTTAGGTTAGGTTAGGTTAGGTTAGGTTAGGTTAGGTTAGGTTAGGTTAGGTTAGGTTAGGTTAGGTTAGGTTAGGTTAGGTTAGGTTAGGTTAGGTTAGGTTAGGTTAGGTTAGGTTAGGTTAGGTTAGGTTAGGTTAGGTTAGGTTAGGTTAGGTTAGGTTAGGTTAGGTTAGGTTAGGTTAGGTTAGGTTAGGTTAGGTTAGGTTAGGTTAGGTTAGGTTAGGTTAGGTTAGGTTAGGTTAGGTTAGGTTAGGTTAGGTTAGGTTAGGTTAGGTTAGGTTAGGTTAGGTTAGGTTAGGTTAGGTTAGGTTAGGTTAGGTTAGGTTAGGTTAGGTTAGGTTAGGTTAGGTTAGGTTAGGTTAGGTTAGGTTAGGTTAGGTTAGGTTAGGTTAGGTTAGGTTAGGTTAGGTTAGGTTAGGTTAGGTTAGGTTAGGTTAGGTTAGGTTAGGTTAGGTTAGGTTAGGTTAGGTTAGGTTAGGTTAGGTTAGGTTAGGTTAGGTTAGGTTAGGTTAGGTTAGGTTAGGTTAGGTTAGGTTAGGTTAGGTTAGGTTAGGTTAGGTTAGGTTAGGTTAGGTTAGGTTAGGTTAGGTTAGGTTAGGTTAGGTTAGGTTAGGTTAGGTTAGGTTAGGTTAGGTTAGGTTAGGTTAGGTTAGGTTAGGTTAGGTTAGGTTAGGTTAGGTTAGGTTAGGTTAGGTTAGGTTAGGTTAGGTTAGGTTAGGTTAGGTTAGGTTAGGTTAGGTTAGGTTAGGTTAGGTTAGGTTAGGTTAGGTTAGGTTAGGTTAGGTTAGGTTAGGTTAGGTTAGGTTAGGTTAGGTTAGGTTAGGTTAGGTTAGGTTAGGTTAGGTTAGGTTAGGTAAGGTTGACGGGCCAGTTGGCGTAGTGGTGAGCAATGTACGACCCACGCACTGGTCCCCGGGTTCGTGTCCCGGTCCGAACATAATTTAATAATTTATATATGTTCGGGGTCGGTGGTCTATAGCGAGTACAACCACCCCCGCATAATTTGGGGGTGGCTACGAGCTATTGGAGGCATGTTTAGAAAGCTCTAAGCCCGACGGGGCGGTGAGTTAGTATAAACATAACTCTGTGGTGTGTGACCGAAAGTTCACTGCTTCAGAAGTCCTAGGCAGACGGCCCATAATGGACGGACGTTGCGGTGGATTAGTAGGTATGACGGTGGAGCCTAGCTCCAAAGAGATGGTAGAATGAGTACCACCGGTGGAGGCCGGTGGGAAAATTCGAATCTCTTTTTGACGGGCCAGTTGGCGTAGTGGTGAGCAATGTACGACCCACGCACTGGTCCCCGGGTTCGTGTCCCGGTCCGAACATAATTTAATAATTTATATATGTTCGGGGTCGGTGGTCTATAGCGAGTACAACCACCCCCGCATAATTTGGGGGTGGCTACGAGCTATTGGAGGCATGTTTAGAAAGCTCTAAGCCTGACGGGGCGGTGAGTTAGTATAAACATAACTCTGTGGTGTGTGACCGAAAGTTCACTGCTTCAGAAGTCCTAGGCAGACGGCCCATAATGGACGGACGTTGCGGTGGATTAGTAGGTATGACGGTGGAGCCTAGCTCCAAAGAGATGGTAGAATGAGTACCACCGGTGGAGGCCGGTGGGAAAATTCGAATCTCTTTTTGGGCCAGTTGGCGTAGTGGTGAGCAATGTACGACCCACGCACTGGTCCCCGGGTTCGTGTCCCGGTCCGAACATAATTTAATAATTTATATATGTTCGGGGTCGGTGGTCTATAGCGAGTACAACCACCCCCGCATAATTTGGGGGTGGCTACGAGCTATTGGAGGCATGTTTAGAAAGCTCTAAGCCTGACGGGGCGGTGAGTTAGTATAAACATAACTCTGTGGTGTGTGACCGAAAGTTCACTGCTTCAGAAGTCCTAGGCAGACGGCCCATAATGGACGGACGTTGCGGTGGATTAGTAGGTATGACGGTGGAGCCTAGCTCCAAAGAGATGGTAGAATGAGTACCACCGGTGGAGGCCGGTGGGAAAAATTCGAATCTCTTTTTACGGGCCAGTTGGCGTAGTGGTGAGCAATGTACGACCCACGCACTGGTCCCCGGGTTCGTGTCCCGGTCCGAACATAATTTAATAATTTATATATGTTCGGGGTCGGTGGTCTATAGCGAGTACAACCACCCCCGCATAATTTGGGGGTGGCTACGAGCTATTGGAGGCATGTTTAGAAAGCTCTAAGCCTGACGGGGCGGTGAGTTAGTATAAACATAACTCTGTGGTGTGTGACCGAAAGTTCACTGCTTCAGAAGTCCTAGGCAGACGGCCCATAATGGACGGACGTTGCGGTGGATTAGTAGGTATGACGGTGGAGCCTAGCTCCAAAGAGATGGTAGAATGAGTACCACCGGTGGAGGCCGGTGGGAAAATTCGAATCTCTTTATGACGGGCCAGTTGGCGTAGTGGTGAGCAATGTACGACCCACGCACTGGTCCCCGGGTTCGTGTCCCGGTCCGAACATAATTTAATAATTTATATATGTTCGGGGTCGGTGGTCTATAGCGAGTACAACCACCCCCGCATAATTTGGGGGTGGCTACGAGCTATTGGAGGCATGTTTAGAAAGCTCTAAGCCCGACGGGGCGGTGAGTTAGTATAAACATAACTCTGTGGTGTGTGACCGAAAGTTCACTGCTTCAGAAGTCCTAGGCAGACGGCCCATAATGGACGGACGTTGCGGTGGATTAGTAGGTATGACGGTGGAGCCTAGCTCCAAAGAGATGGTAGAATGAGTACCACCGGTGGAGGCCGGTGGGAAAATTCGAATCTCTTTTAGACGGGCCAGTTGGCGTAGTGGTGAGCAATGTACGACCCACGCACTGGTCCCCGGGTTCGTGTCCCGGTCCGAACATAATTTAATAATTTATATATGTTCGGGGTCGGTGGTCTATAGCGAGTACAACCACCCCCGCATAATTTGGGGGTGGCTACGAGCTATTGGAGGCATGTTTAGAAAGCTCTAAGCCCGACGGGGCGGTGAGTTAGTATAAACATAACTCTGTGGTGTGTGACCGAAAGTTCACTGCTTCAGAAGTCCTAGGCAGACGGCCCATAATGGACGGACGTTGCGGTGGATTAGTAGGTATGACGGTGGAGCCTAGCTCCAAAGAGATGGTAGAATGAGTACCACCGGTGGAGGCCGGTGGGAAAATTCGAATCTCTTATATCCGGGGGAGAGGCTGACTCCTACCGGACGCGTCCCCGGGTGGCGGATGGGGGAATGCCACTCGCACCTGGCCCCAAACGGGAGCGAGTGGTAGCGGGGAAACCCGCCGCGGACCAACAGCCAGGGTGGGGTGTCAGGCGGACACCCGGGCCCACCGGAGGTAGCGCGGTGTCTCTGGCCGTTTTCACGGTAGGAGGCACTGCGCGGGCCGCACTGCCGGGACTAGCCCGTCGGTGCGGCGGCTGGAGCGGGGCCACTTCGGTGGTCCTGCGTCTAGCGAGGGGTGTCGGCAGCCAGCTCAGTCGGAGCTGGGCCGACGGTAGGGGGGCCGCGGGGGAAGAGGAGTGCCGGTATTGCGGTGCGCCGCTCGTCCCTATCTCCCGCGGCCTAGCGGGGCCACCACCGTTTTGATGGTGGACGCGGTGGGGATGCAGAGGAAGAGGAGCTACGGTATTGCGATGCGCCGTACTCCCTATCCTCTGCAACCGTTTTGGGGGGGTTGTCGGGGGGGGCCGCGGGGGGCGGGAAGAACAAAATATTTCTCCCCGCTCTCCGCGGTCCCAGCGGGGCCGTCACCGCTCGATGGCGGACTGTGAGGGGGCGGCAGGGGAAGGGGAGTGTCGGCGTTGTCGCATTCTCTTCTCCTGCTGCCGTTTTGGTGGGCCTTCGGGCGATGAGGTCGTTTGCCCAATTTTGGGTGGGAGGTTTTTGGGTGTATACGTATAGACTTATATACGTATACACCCCTTCTTTTTTGCAGGTGGCCCACTTCGGTGGGCGGTGTTCGGGTTGTGTGGGGCTGCTCCGGGTACTTCTCTGATCAGCAGAGTGGACTTGCGAGCAGCCTCACTTTTCTGGGGGGTCCACTTCGGTGGACAGAGGGGACTGTTTCTCAGCAGCCCCCTCACTTGACGGGCCGACCATCTGGCCTGCCGCCGGGGCGTCACGGTTGTATGCTAACGCGATCCCGTGGCGCCCCACTATGGCGGATGAGGGTTGGGGTCAGGTTTTAGTGGGTAGTACGGGCCGCCTCTTGTTCTCACAAGGGTGTTAGGCCTGTGAGTCCCACACAGTGCCTCCTGGGGGTCAGGGGGTCAGTGCGATAAATGCATTTCCTGACGTTAAAAAAAAAAAAAAAAAAAAAAAAAAAAAAAAAAAAAAAAAAAAAAAAAAAAAAAAAAAAAAAAAAAAAAAAAAAAAAAAAAAAAAAAAAAAAAAAAAAAAAAAAAAAAAAAAAAAAAAAAAAAAAAGGTTAGGTTAGGTAAGGTTAGGTTAGGTTAGGTTAGGTTAGGTTAGGTTAGGTTAGGTTAGGTTAGGTTAGGTTAGGTTAGGTTAGGTTAGGTTAGGTTAGGTTAGGTTAGGTTAGGTTAGGTTAGGTTAGGTTAGGTTAGGTTAGGTTAGGTTAGGTTAGGTTAGGTTAGGTTAGGTTAGGTTAGGTTAGGTTAGGTTAGGTTAGGTTAGGTTAGGTTAGGTTAGGTTAGGTTAGGTTAGGTTAGGTTAGGTTAGGTTAGGTTAGGTTAGGTTAGGTTAGGTTAGGTTAGGTTAGGTTAGGTTAGGTTAGGTTAGGTTAGGTTAGGTTAGGTTAGGTTAGGTTAGGTTAGGTTAGGTTAGGTTAGGTTAGGTTAGGTTAGGTTAGGTTAGGTTAGGTTAGGTTAGGTTAGGTTAGGTTAGGTTAGGTTAGGTTAGGTTAGGTTAGGTTAGGTTAGGTTAGGTTAGGTTAGGTTAGGTTAGGTTAGGTTAGGTTAGGTTAGGTTAGGTTAGGTTAGGTTAGGTTAGGTTAGGTTAGGTTAGGTTAGGTTAGGTTAGGTTAGGTTAGGTTAGGTTAGGTTAGGTTAGGTTAGGTTAGGTTAGGTTAGGTTAGGTTAGGTTAGGTTAGGTTAGGTTAGGTTAGGTTAGGTTAGGTTAGGTTAGGTTAGGTTAGGTTAGGTTAGGTTAGGTTAGGTTAGGTTAGGTTAGGTTAGGTTAGGTTAGGTTAGGTTAGGTTAGGTTAGGTTAGGTTAGGTTAGGTTAGGTTAGGTTAGGTTAGGTTAGGTTAGGTTAGGTTAGGTTAGGTTAGGTTAGGTTAGGTTAGGTTAGGTTAGGTTAGGTTAGGTTAGGTTAGGTTAGGTTAGGTTAGGTTAGGTTAGGTTAGGTTAGGTTAGGTTAGGTTAGGTTAGGTTAGGTTAGGTTAGGTTAGGTTAGGTTAGGTTAGGTTAGGTTAGGTTAGGTTAGGTTAGGTTAGGTTAGGTTAGGTTAGGTTAGGTTAGGTTAGGTTAGGTTAGGTTAGGTTAGGTTAGGTTAGGTTAGGTTAGGTTAGGTTAGGTTAGGTTAGGTTAGGTTAGGTTAGGTTAGGTTAGGTTAGGTTAGGTTAGGTTAGGTTAGGTTAGGTTAGGTTAGGTTAGGTTAGGTTAGGTTAGGTTAGGTTAGGTTAGGTTAGGTTAGGTTAGGTTAGGTTAGGTTAGGTTAGGTTAGGTTAGGTTAGGTTAGGTTAGGTTAGGTTAGGTTAGGTTAGGTTAGGTTAGGTTAGGTTAGGTTAGGTTAGGTTAGGTTAGGTTAGGTTAGGTTAGGTTAGGTTAGGTTAGGTTAGGTTAGGTTAGGTTAGGTTAGGTTAGGTTAGGTTAGGTTAGGTTAGGTTAGGTTAGGTTAGGTTAGGTTAGGTTAGGTTAGGTTAGGTTAGGTTAGGTTAGGTTAGGTTAGGTTAGGTTAGGTTAGGTTAGGTTAGGTTAGGTTAGGTTAGGTTAGGTTAGGTTAGGTTAGGTTAGGTTAGGTTAGGTTAGGTTAGGTTAGGTTAGGTTAGGTTAGGTTAGGTTAGGTTAGGTTAGGTTAGGTTAGGTTAGGTTAGGTTAGGTTAGGTTAGGTTAGGTTAGGTTAGGTTAGGTTAGGTTAGGTTAGGTTAGGTTAGGTTAGGTTAGGTTAGGTTAGGTTAGGTTAGGTTAGGTTAGGTTAGGTTAGGTTAGGTTAGGTTAGGTTAGGTTAGGTTAGGTTAGGTTAGGTTAGGTTAGGTTAGGTTAGGTTAGGTTAGGTTAGGTTAGGTTAGGTTAGGTTAGGTTAGGTTAGGTTAGGTTAGGTTAGGTTAGGTTAGGTTAGGTTAGGTTAGGTTAGGTTAGGTTAGGTTAGGTTAGGTTAGGTTAGGTTAGGTTAGGTTAGGTTAGGTTAGGTTAGGTTAGGTTAGGTTAGGTTAGGTTAGGTTAGGTTAGGTTAGGTTAGGTTAGGTTAGGTTAGGTTAGGTTAGGTTAGGTTAGGTTAGGTTAGGTTAGGTTAGGTTAGGTTAGGTTAGGTTAGGTTAGGTTAGGTTAGGTTAGGTTAGGTTAGGTTAGGTTAGGTTAGGTTAGGTTAGGTTAGGTTAGGTTAGGTTAGGTTAGGTTAGGTTAGGTTAGGTTAGGTTAGGTTAGGTTAGGTTAGGTTAGGTTAGGTTAGGTTAGGTTAGGTTAGGTTAGGTTAGGTTAGGTTAGGTTAGGTTAGGTTAGGTTAGGTTAGGTTAGGTTAGGTTAGGTTAGGTTAGGTTAGGTTAGGTTAGGTTAGGTTAGGTTAGGTTAGGTTAGGTTAGGTTAGGTTAGGTTAGGTTAGGTTAGGTTAGGTTAGGTTAGGTTAGGTTAGGTTAGGTTAGGTTAGGTTAGGTTAGGTTAGGTTAGGTTAGGTTAGGTTAGGTTAGGTTAGGTTAGGTTAGGTTAGGTTAGGTTAGGTTAGGTTAGGTTAGGTTAGGTTAGGTTAGGTTAGGTTAGGTTAGGTTAGGTTAGGTTAGGTTAGGTTAGGTTAGGTTAGGTTAGGTTAGGTTAGGTTAGGTTAGGTTAGGTTAGGTTAGGTTAGGTTAGGTTAGGTTAGGTTAGGTTAGGTTAGGTTAGGTTAGGTTAGGTTAGGTTAGGTTAGGTTAGGTTAGGTTAGGTTAGGTTAGGTTAGGTTAGGTTAGGTTAGGTTAGGTTAGGTTAGGTTAGGTTAGGTTAGGTTAGGTTAGGTTAGGTTAGGTTAGGTTAGGTTAGGTTAGGTTAGGTTAGGTTAGGTTAGGTTAGGTTAGGTTAGGTTAGGTTAGGTTAGGTTAGGTTAGGTTAGGTTAGGTTAGGTTAGGTTAGGTTAGGTTAGGTTAGGTTAGGTTAGGTTAGGTTAGGTTAGGTTAGGTTAGGTTAGGTTAGGTTAGGTTAGGTTAGGTTAGGTTAGGTTAGGTTAGGTTAGGTTAGGTTAGGTTAGGTTAGGTTAGGTTAGGTTAGGTTAGGTTAGGTTAGGTTAGGTTAGGTTAGGTTAGGTTAGGTTAGGTTAGGTTAGGTTAGGTTAGGTTAGGTTAGGTTAGGTTAGGTTAGGTTAGGTTAGGTTAGGTTAGGTTAGGTTAGGTTAGGTTAGGTTAGGTTAGGTTAGGTTAGGTTAGGTTAGGTTAGGTTAGGTTAGGTTAGGTTAGGTTAGGTTAGGTTAGGTTAGGTTAGGTTAGGTTAGGTTAGGTTAGGTTAGGTTAGGTTAGGTTAGGTTAGGTTAGGTTAGGTTAGGTTAGGTTAGGTTAGGTTAGGTTAGGTTAGGTTAGGTTAGGTTAGGTTAGGTTAGGTTAGGTTAGGTTAGGTTAGGTTAGGTTAGGTTAGGTTAGGTTAGGTTAGGTTAGGTTAGGTTAGGTTAGGTTAGGTTAGGTTAGGTTAGGTTAGGTTAGGTTAGGTTAGGTTAGGTTAGGTTAGGTTAGGTTAGGTTAGGTTAGGTTAGGTTAGGTTAGGTTAGGTTAGGTTAGGTTAGGTTAGGTTAGGTTAGGTTAGGTTAGGTTAGGTTAGGTTAGGTTAGGTTAGGTTAGGTTAGGTTAGGTTAGGTTAGGTTAGGTTAGGTTAGGTTAGGTTAGGTTAGGTTAGGTTAGGTTAGGTTAGGTTAGGTTAGGTTAGGTTAGGTTAGGTTAGGTTAGGTTAGGTTAGGTTAGGTTAGGTTAGGTTAGGTTAGGTTAGGTTAGGTTAGGTTAGGTTAGGTTAGGTTAGGTTAGGTTAGGTTAGGTTAGGTTAGGTTAGGTTGGATGCGTTGGGGGGGGGTCCTCTTCTCTTCGAGGCCTAGGGTAGGGAGACCGCGGGGGGAGAGGAGTGCCGGTATTGCGGTGCGCCGCTCGCCCTATCCCCCGCGGCCTGACGTGGCCGCCAGCGTTAGATGGCGGAGGCGGTGGGGCTGCAGAGGAAGAGGAGACTCGGTATTACGGTGCGCCGTTCTCCCTGTCCTCTGCAGCCGTCTGGTAGTGGTAGCCCACTTCGGTGGGCGGTGTCTTGGGGTTTGGTCGGGGCCGCTCCGGGTACTTCTCTGCTGTTATCAGAGTGGACTGGGAGCGGCCCCGCCGGTGGGGGCCTTTGGTGGCCATTCGGGTGGGGTGGGTCGCGGGGGACAGGGAGTGTCGGCGTTGTCGCATCCTTGCCCCCTGCGGTCCTTTTGGGGAGTTTGCCCAACTTGTTGGGTGGGAGGTTCAGGTGCCTAGGGTTCTGCGTGTAGTAGGATCTTAGGCACCGCTTATTTTTGCAGGGGCCCACTTGTGGGCGGTGTTTAGGTTCGCACCGGGGACTCTTTGGCCAGTGGGTGGTCGGGGAGGACTCGGTGCTGGTGGGGCTGGGCTGCGGGGGGTGGGTGGAATTCACAATTCTCCCCGCCCTCTGTGGTCTAGTTCAGGCGGGGGAGGGGGAGTGTCGGCGTTGCCGCATCCTCTTCTCCTGCTGTCGCGGTTTTAGGGCTGTTCCGGGGACTCTCTGGCCTGTGGATGGTCGGGGTGGACTTCGGAGCAGTCCTTTGTGGTTGTAAATTCTTCCCATATTGAGGCTGCCCTTTTCAGGGCGGCCTCATGTTGGTGGCTTCGGCCAACCGTCGGGGCGTCGCGGTTGTATGCGAAAGCGATCCCGTGGCGTCCCATTCATGGCGGCAGGGGTTTGGGAGTTGGGTTTTAGTGGGTATGCCGGATGCGTCCGGAGAGTCGCCACATAACCCCCAGGGGAAGTCGGGGGTACCCGTAACAGGGTTTCCCAACTATAAAAAAAAAAAAAAAAAAAAAAAAAAAAAAAAAAAAAAAAAAAAAAAAAAAAAAAAAAAAAAGGTTAGGTTAGGTTAGGTTAGGTTAGGTTAGGTTAGGTTAGGTTAGGTTAGGTTAGGTTAGGTTAGGTTAGGTTAGGTTAGGTTAGGTTAGGTTAGGTTAGGTTAGGTTAGGTTAGGTTAGGTTAGGTTAGGTTAGGTTAGGTTAGGTTAGGTTAGGTTAGGTTGACGGCCTAGTTGGCGTAGTGGTGAGCAATGTACGACCACACGCACTAGGTCCCGGGTTCGCGTCCCGGTCCGAATGCAATTTATAATTTAATATGTGTTCGGGGTCAGTGGTTAATGGCGAGTACAACCCTTCCCACACATTTGGGGGGGGATACGAGCCATTGGTGGAATGTTAGAAAGCTTACTATCTCCGTCGGGGACGCCTGATAGAATAGTGAGTGAGTATAGCGGACCGCTGTGGCCGAGCGTAGTACCGCGACGGGGGACGCCCTGACGCGGACTGCGGGTCGGGTCTGTGAACGCGCCCCACTCCCCGCAGGCCGGGGGAGAGGGGTGCGGGAACGGGCAAAAATTCACGCGATTGCGCCTTCCTCCGCAGGCCGGGGGGGAGGTGTGAGAGCGTACTGTGGCGTGTTCGAGATTACACTTGTGACCGGGGTAAACCTGGACACGAGGTATGATCGATAATTGCGATTGCGCCTTCGGGTGTAAGAGCAACTTGTATGGTGTTTCCGAAAGTCTGCCGCTTCCGTCGCGTTGCGGTGGGCAAGTAGGAACGACAGGCGAACTAGTACGGCCGGTCGATAAGTCTGAGAAAGTCGGTGGGTAGTTGGAAGCCGAAGGTTGGCCGGGAACTAGATTCGCCTGCTAATTCGGATCGAAGGCTGTTGTTGTTCGATCTGCCTGTACCGGAATGATGGTGGGGACCGCATGATGGTGGGACGCCGGGGTTGCCAAATCGGACCGGTGCGGGTAGCATCGAAGGGACAGCATCAGATGGGCCTGTAGTGGGTGTTAGATGGCTGCCGGGCACTCGCGGAGGTGGACGACCACCCTTAAACTCCACTAATTCGTAAGACTAGCCGGAAAGTTCAACTGTGATGTGTAGACTGCTGGGGCAGTATAAGAATGAGTACTACTGTCGAAAGGCGGTGGGAAAATTCGACCCACATTTTGACGGCCTAGTTGGCGTAGTGGTGAGCAATGTACGACCACACGCACTAGGTCCCGGGTTCGCGTCCCGGTCCGAATGCAATTTATAATTTAATATGTGTTCGGGGTCAGTGGTTAATGGCGAGTACAACCCTTCCCGCACATTTTGGGGGGGGATACGAGCCATTGGTGGAATGTTAGAAAGCTTACTATCTCCGTCGGGGACGCCTGATAGAATAGTGAGTGAGTATAGCGGACCGCTGTGGCCGAGCGTAGTACCGCGACGGGGGACGCCCTGACGCGGACTGCGGGTCGGGTCTGTGAACGCGCCCCACTCCCCGCAGGCCGGGGGAGAGGGGTGCGGGAACGGGCAACTCACGCGATTGCGCCTTCCTCCGCAGGCCGGGGGGGAGGTGTGAGAGCGTACTGTGGCGTGTTCGAGATTACACTTGTGACCGGGGTAAACCTGGACACGAGGTATGATCGATAATTGCGATTGCGCCTTCGGGTGTAAGAGCAACTTGTATGGTGTTTCCGAAAGTCTGCCGCTTCCGTCGCGTTGCGGTGGGCAAGTAGGAACGACAGGCGAACTAGTACGGCCGGTCGATAAGTCTGAGAAAGTCGGTGGGTAGTTGGAAGCCGAAGGTTGGCCGGGAACTATCTTCGCCTGCTAATTCGGATCGAAGGCTGTTGTTGTTCGATCTGCCCGTACCGGAATGATGGTGGGGACCGCATGATGGTGGGACGCCGGGGTTGCCAAATCGGACCGGTGCGGGTAGCATCGAAGGGACAGCATCAGATGGGCCTGTAGTGGGTGCTCGATGGCTGCCGGGCACTCGCGGAGGTGGACGACCACCCTTAAACTCCACTAATTCGTAAGACTAGCCGGAAAGTTCAACTGTGATGTGTAGACTGCTGGGGCAGTATAAGAATGAGTACTACTGTCGAAAGGCGGTGGGAAAATTCGACCCACATTGACGGGCCAGTTGGCGTAGTGGTGAGCAATGTACGACCCACGCACTGGTCCCCGGGTTCGTGTCCCGGTCCGAACATAATTTAATAATTTATATATGTTCGGGGTCGGTGGTCTATAGCGAGTACAACCACCCCCGCATAATTTGGGGGTGGCTACGAGCTATTGGAGGCATGTTTAGAAAGCTCTAAGCCTGACGGGGCGGTGAGTTAGTATAAACATAACTCTGTGGTGTGTGACCGAAAGTTCACTGCTTCAGAAGTCCTAGGCAGACGGCCTATAATGGACGGACGTTGCGGTGGATTAGTAGGTATGACGGTGGAGCCTAGCTCCAAAGAGATGGTAGAATGAGTACCACCGGTGGAGGCCGGTGGGAAAATTCGAATTCCGGGGGAGAGGCTGACTCCTACCGGACGCGTCCCCGGGTGGCGGATGGGGGAGTGCCACTCGCAACCGGCCCCAAACGGGAGCGAGTGGTAGCGGGGATACCCGCCGCGGACCAACAGCCAGGGTGGGGTGTCAGGCGGACACCCGGGCCCACCGGAGGTAGCGCGGTGTCTCTGGCCGTTTTCACGGTAGGAGGCACTGCGCGGGCCGCACTGCCGGGACTAGCCCGTCGGTGCGGCGGCTGGAGCGGGGCCACTTCGGTGGTCCTGTGTCTAGCGAGGGGTGTCGGCAGCCAGCTCAGTCGGAGCTGGGCCGACGGTAGGGGGGCCGCGGGGGAAGAGGAGTGCCGGTATTGCGGTGCGCCGCTCGTCCCTATCTCCCGCGGCCTAGCGGGGCCACCACCGTCGGATGGTGGACGCGGTGGGGATGCAGAGGAAGAGGAGCTACGGTATTACGGTGCGCCGTACTCCCTATCCTCTGCAACCGTTTTGGGGGGGTTGTCGGGGGGGGCCGCGGGGGGCAGGAAGAATAAAATATTTCTTCCCGCCTTCCACGGTCCTAGCGGGGCCGTCACCGCTTGATGGCGGCATTGTGATGGGGCGGCAGGGGAAGGGGAGTGTCGGCGTTGTCGCATCTTCTTCTCCTGCTGCCGTTGTGGACGGGCCCTCATCGGGCGATGATGACGTTTGCCCAATTCGTTTGGGTGGGAGGTTTTGGGTGTATACGTATAGACTTATATACGTATACACCCCTTCTTTTTTGCAGGTGGCCCACTTCGGTGGGCGGTGTTCGGGTTGTGTGGGGCTGCTCCGGGTACTTCTCTGATCAGCAGAGTGGACTTGCGAGCAGCCTCACTTTTCTGGGGGGTCCACTTCGGTGGACAGAGGGGACTGTTTCTCAGCAGCCCCCTCACCTGACGGGCCGACCATCTGGCCTGCCGCCGGGGCGTCACGGTTGTATGCTAACGCGATCCCGTGGCGCCCCACTATGGCGGATGAGGGTTGGGGTCAGGTTTTAGTGGGTAGTACGGGCCGCCTCTTGTTCTCACAAGGGTGTTAGGCCTGTGAGTCCCACACAGTGCCTCCTGGGGGTCAGGGGGTCAGTGCGATAAATGCATTTCCTGACGTTAAAAAAAAAAAAAAAAAAAAAAAAAAAAAAAAAAAAAAAAAAAAAAAAAGGTTAGGTTAGGTTAGGTTAGGTTAGGTTAGGTTAGGTTAGGTTAGGTTAGGTTAGGTTAGGTTAGGTTAGGTTAGGTTAGGTTAGGTTAGGTTAGGTTAGGTTAGGTTAGGTTAGGTTAGGTTAGGTTAGGTTAGGTTAGGTTAGGTTAGGTTAGGTTAGGTTAGGTTAGGTTAGGTTAGGTTAGGTTAGGTTAGGTTAGGTTAGGTTAGGTTAGGTTAGGTTAGGTTAGGTTAGGTTAGGTTAGGTTAGGTTAGGTTAGGTTAGGTTAGGTTAGGTTAGGTTAGGTTAGGTTAGGTTAGGTTAGGTTAGGTTAGGTTAGGTTAGGTTAGGTTAGGTTAGGTTAGGTTAGGTTAGGTTAGGTTAGGTTAGGTTAGGTTAGGTTAGGTTAGGTTAGGTTAGGTTAGGTTAGGTTAGGTTAGGTTAGGTTAGGTTAGGTTAGGTTAGGTTAGGTTAGGTTAGGTTAGGTTAGGTTAGGTTAGGTTAGGTTAGGTTAGGTTAGGTTAGGTTAGGTTAGGTTAGGTTAGGTTAGGTTAGGTTAGGTTAGGTTAGGTTAGGTTAGGTTAGGTTAGGTTAGGTTAGGTTAGGTTAGGTTAGGTTAGGTTAGGTTAGGTTAGGTTAGGTTAGGTTAGGTTAGGTTAGGTTAGGTTAGGTTAGGTTAGGTTAGGTTAGGTTAGGTTAGGTTAGGTTAGGTTAGGTTAGGTTAGGTTAGGTTAGGTTAGGTTAGGTTAGGTTAGGTTAGGTTAGGTTAGGTTAGGTTAGGTTAGGTTAGGTTAGGTTAGGTTAGGTTAGGTTAGGTTAGGTTAGGTTAGGTTAGGTTAGGTTAGGTTAGGTTAGGTTAGGTTAGGTTAGGTTAGGTTAGGTTAGGTTAGGTTAGGTTAGGTTAGGTTAGGTTAGGTTAGGTTAGGTTAGGTTAGGTTAGGTTAGGTTAGGTTAGGTTAGGTTAGGTTAGGTTAGGTTAGGTTAGGTTAGGTTAGGTTAGGTTAGGTTAGGTTAGGTTAGGTTAGGTTAGGTTAGGTTAGGTTAGGTTAGGTTAGGTTAGGTTAGGTTAGGT
>CATOQK020000005.1:0-2500 GCA_951802675.2 Boloria euphrosyne
AGGTTAGGTTAGGTTAGGTTAGGTTAGGTTAGGTTAGGTTAGGTTAGGTTAGGTTAGGTTAGGTTAGGTTAGGTTAGGTTAGGTTAGGTTAGGTTAGGTTAGGTTAGGTTAGGTTAGGTTAGGTTAGGTTAGGTTAGGTTAGGTTAGGTTAGGTTAGGTTAGGTTAGGTTAGGTTAGGTTAGGTTAGGTTAGGTTAGGTTAGGTTAGGTTAGGTTAGGTTAGGTTAGGTTAGGTTAGGTTAGGTTAGGTTAGGTTAGGTTAGGTTAGGTTAGGTTAGGTTAGGTTAGGTTAGGTTAGGTTAGGTTAGGTTAGGTTAGGTTAGGTTAGGTTAGGTTAGGTTAGGTTAGGTTAGGTTAGGTTAGGTTAGGTTAGGTTAGGTTAGGTTAGGTTAGGTTAGGTTAGGTTAGGTTAGGTTAGGTTAGGTTAGGTTAGGTTAGGTTAGGTTAGGTTAGGTTAGGTTAGGTTAGGTTAGGTTAGGTTAGGTTAGGTTAGGTTAGGTTAGGTTAGGTTAGGTTAGGTTAGGTTAGGTTAGGTTAGGTTAGGTTAGGTTAGGTTAGGTTAGGTTAGGTTAGGTTAGGTTAGGTTAGGTTAGGTTAGGTTAGGTTAGGTTAGGTTAGGTTAGGTTAGGTTAGGTTAGGTTAGGTTAGGTTAGGTTAGGTTAGGTTAGGTTAGGTTAGGTTAGGTTAGGTTAGGTTAGGTTAGGTTAGGTTAGGTTAGGTTAGGTTAGGTTAGGTTAGGTTAGGTTAGGTTAGGTTAGGTTAGGTTAGGTTAGGTTAGGTTAGGTTAGGTTAGGTTAGGTTAGGTTAGGTTAGGTTAGGTTAGGTTAGGTTAGGTTAGGTTAGGTTAGGTTAGGTTAGGTTAGGTTAGGTTAGGTTAGGTTAGGTTAGGTTAGGTTAGGTTAGGTTAGGTTAGGTTAGGTTAGGTTAGGTTAGGTTAGGTTAGGTTAGGTTAGGTTAGGTTAGGTTAGGTTAGGTTAGGTTAGGTTAGGTTAGGTTAGGTTAGGTTAGGTTAGGTTAGGTTAGGTTAGGTTAGGTTAGGTTAGGTTAGGTTAGGTTAGGTTAGGTTAGGTTAGGTTAGGTTAGGTTAGGTTAGGTTAGGTTAGGTTAGGTTAGGTTAGGTTAGGTTAGGTTAGGTTAGGTTAGGTTAGGTTAGGTTAGGTTAGGTTAGGTTAGGTTAGGTTAGGTTAGGTTAGGTTAGGTTAGGTTAGGTTAGGTTAGGTTAGGTTAGGTTAGGTTAGGTTAGGTTAGGTTAGGTTAGGTTAGGTTAGGTTAGGTTAGGTTAGGTTAGGTTAGGTTAGGTTAGGTTAGGTTAGGTTAGGTTAGGTTAGGTTAGGTTAGGTTAGGTTAGGTTAGGTTAGGTTAGGTTAGGTTAGGTTAGGTTAGGTTAGGTTAGGTTAGGTTAGGTTAGGTTAGGTTAGGTTAGGTTAGGTTAGGTTAGGTTAGGTTAGGTTAGGTTAGGTTAGGTTAGGTTAGGTTAGGTTAGGTTAGGTTAGGTTAGGTTAGGTTAGGTTAGGTTAGGTTAGGTTAGGTTAGGTTAGGTTAGGTTAGGTTAGGTTAGGTTAGGTTAGGTTAGGTTAGGTTAGGTTAGGTTAGGTTAGGTTAGGTTAGGTTAGGTTAGGTTAGGTTAGGTTAGGTTAGGTTAGGTTAGGTTAGGTTAGGTTAGGTTAGGTTAGGTTAGGTTAGGTTAGGTTAGGTTAGGTTAGGTTAGGTTAGGTTAGGTTAGGTTAGGTTAGGTTAGGTTAGGTTAGGTTAGGTTAGGTTAGGTTAGGTTAGGTTAGGTTAGGTTAGGTTAGGTTAGGTTAGGTTAGGTTAGGTTAGGTTAGGTTAGGTTAGGTTAGGTTAGGTTAGGTTAGGTTAGGTTAGGTTAGGTTAGGTTAGGTTAGGTTAGGTTAGGTTAGGTTAGGTTAGGTTAGGTTAGGTTAGGTTAGGTTAGGTTAGGTTAGGTTAGGTTAGGTTAGGTTAGGTTAGGTTAGGTTAGGTTAGGTTAGGTTAGGTTAGGTTAGGTTAGGTTAGGTTAGGTTAGGTTAGGTTAGGTTAGGTTAGGTTAGGTTAGGTTAGGTTAGGTTAGGTTAGGTTAGGTTAGGTTAGGTTAGGTTAGGTTAGGTTAGGTTAGGTTAGGTTAGGTTAGGTTAGGTTAGGTTAGGTTAGGTTAGGTTAGGTTAGGTTAGGTTAGGTTAGGTTAGGTTAGGTTAGGTTAGGTTAGGTTAGGTTAGGTTAGGTTAGGTTAGGTTAGGTTAGGTTAGGTTAGGTTAGGTTAGGTTAGGTTAGGTTAGGTTAGGTTAGGTTAGGTTAGGTTAGGTTAGGTTAGGTTAGGTTAGGTTAGGTTAGGTTAGGTTAGGTTAGGTTAGGTTAGGTTAGGTTAGGTTAGGTTAGGTTAGGTTAGGTTAGGTTAGGTTAGGTTAGGTTAGGTTAGGTTAGGTTAGGTTAGGTTAGGTTAGGTTAGGTTAGGTTAGGTTAGGTTAGGTTAGGTTAGGTTAGGTTAGGTTAGGTTAGGTTAGGTT
>CATOQK020000005.1:7500-40000 GCA_951802675.2 Boloria euphrosyne
TTGCATTCCAGCGATTTGCCTCTGTGTTTGTGTTTGTATTTGTGTTTCTTCTATAATTCTGTTCAATTTTTCCGGATCATGTATATCAGTGATTTCGGCTATCTCGTGTGGTATCAATTTTATTATTTCTTTTACTAGTGAAAAGAAACCGTTATTGCTCTCTTCTATCGCATCCCTTATTGATCGCTTTAAGTTACCAGATTTTCGGATATTGTCATATGAGTGAATAAAGAACTTTTTTGCCTTCGTATAGATGTACTCTTGTAGGGTTTTTGGTTCCTCGGGTCTATTTTCTGGAGGTACATATGGTAAGATTGGTGATGGTGGAAGTGAGAGTATTGATGAGTTTGATGAATGTGTTGTTGATGTAGATGCCCTTCTGTCTGTAGATGTTATCGGTCTAGATGTGGTGGGTCTTGTTGTTGTTTGTCTAGATGTTGTTCTGGTGGTCTTTGGTGTGTGAAACATTTTGTTGTAATGAGGGGGGGAGGTTCGGTCTAGTCAATCACAATACTGAGGGTTTTTATAATCGGTTTTTATAATCGAGTGTAAAGAGCTCGATTATATGTCTCTATAAGTCACTTAAAGTTTGTCTATAAAACATATACTTATTTCTAATTTTTTAATTTTGTCTGGGGGACCCAAAACTGTATAAAGGAGATGGGTCTCGTTGAGCTCTTTACAATGAACCCAAACTCGGGGTAGCTACTTTAATTTTTGACGAAGTTATGAAAATTTTTGTGTTTTTGCCTTCTATAGGGGTTGTTTTTGAAAAAGTTTTAGTTTTTAATTTTGATAGGGTGTTAATTGAGTGTTCTTTACAACATAAATTTTTTACCAAAAAATCGTAGGGCTAGTTTTCCTGAAAACGTGGATTTTGGTAGATTTTACCCTGAAGGGGTTGATTTAAAATATGGTGCTCAGTGTATGGGGTGCGGCTTTTTAATACCTTTCACCCGATACCTGGATTTTGAAGATCGGTTAAGTAGTTTAGGAGTAATTTAGATTCAAAGTTGAGGGGGGGGATGGATTTTTGGTGGGGGGTGTGGGGGGGATTTTGGTGGATTTTGGAGGGGGGGGTTTTCGTGGGGAGGCGTTTGGCGGGGTCGAGTTTTTGGGGGGTGTTAGAAATTGGGTAAGGGATGCTCCTGCAAAATTTGGGATTTTGGGTATAAAAACGGGAAAGGGGTGGGGAGAAGGTATACTATTAGACAAAAACACAAATTTGAAAAATGCAATAAAATAAGAATGAAAAAATATTTTTAAAAACCGAGATGCGGGTTCGATTCCCGCCCCAGACTAGTACCTATATCTAACATAAAATTATCTAAGTCTTATATCTAAAGTACTTATAAAAATAGAAAACTTCTCAAACTTCGCTTTTTCTAACAAAGTAAATAATATAAAAATCTTATGTCACTAAGGTCTAAATTTGTTACTAATTAAATTATAAATATTTTATATTACAAAAGTTCGGACTTGGCTCATAAGCCAAGGCTTCTAGAAAATTCTAAAATACAAGTTATAAGTTTCCTAACAAAATAATAGGATAAAAATCCTATGTCATTAAAGTCTAAATTGTTACTAAAAAATTTTATATTAATATATTATTTTACAAAAGTTCGCTCTTGGCACTTTAGGCCAAAGGTTCTAGAATATTCTAAGTTAATTATTAATTAAATATTGAAGAGTGAAAAACCACTCTGTCTTGGCACTTTTTTATTGTCAAATAAATCTAAATTAATTAAAGTCAATAGAGTTCAAAGTCGTTACGAAAAGTTCTAGAAGTTTCTATAATATATTAAAATCTATAGTCCCACTCTGTCTTGGCACATTTATTTTGCAATCTACAAATAGGCTCCTCCCACTTAACTAATAAGATTTGTAGTCGGACATTTTCTGTTCGTTGAATTTATATTAATTATTACTTTATATAGAATTTGAAAAATTTCTACTTTTTATAAGTCTAAATTTATTTATTTATATTTACTATGAATTCTTTATATAATACAATGTCTAATTTTGGTTTTTTAGAAAATTTTTGGAAATTTTAAATTTTTGAAAAATGAATTTTACTATGAAAATGAAAATTTTATCCTATGAAATTTTTTGAATAAATTTGACTATTTATTGTTAACAATTTTCACTATTTAAATTTACGATTTTTGAAAAAATTTTTGATTTTGGTAATACAAATTTAATCAATATTTAATATCAACGAACAAACAACTTCACGAACAC
Organism: Boloria euphrosyne; assembly: GCA_951802675.2. Taxonomy (NCBI): domain Eukaryota; kingdom Metazoa; phylum Arthropoda; class Insecta; order Lepidoptera; family Nymphalidae; genus Boloria; species Boloria euphrosyne. Next base: position 9,742 of record CATOQK020000005.1, read on the forward strand.
AATTTTTATATATGGAAAGATATAAAATTTACGTAAACTACATTAACATTTATTTTAACCTAAAAAACATGTGCTTAATTTACCTTAGTCTAGTTTTTCTTCTGTATCTTCCGATCCCCTGAACGGATTTTCGTGCTGTTTTCACTGTTGTGAAGCTGAAGAGTTGCCCCTTCCGATCTAATAAATTCCGGCAGGGGGTATAGATCTTATTTCGGAGCTAGATTTTTTCGAAGTTGGGCCTAAATTTTTTGATTTTTGTATGTTGCGTAACTTTTGATCTAGTGAAGATATTTTGATGGGAGTTTCTTTACTGTAATGTGGGGAGCCAGGGCTTTCTTTTGATCTTTGTTCCAGCCTCCTAGCTTGCTCGACGGCGAAAAGAGCGATTGTGTCAAAATTGTTTTTCTGCTCTTTTAACACAGTTAGAGAGTTCCAAAAAATCTGATTTTTTGGTCAAAGATGTAGGTCACTGAGCACTTTAAGATGCACTAATAAAAACACTATGTCATAGATCATATGCGCGCGCCGCACGCAAAAAACTAAAATTGTTTGTCACAAAAAATGGTTTTTTCACTAAAAACAGTTTGAATTTTCCGATTTCGGAAAAATAAAATAGTCTACGATGATCAGTGTCACTTTTCACATAAGATAGGTCACTTTTTGCACTGAAATCCTTCACTTATACCACTTTTTCGTATTTTAGTTGTAATTTCCGCTCCGTTCGTCGTATCGGAGCGCGGTTTTCGACGTTTGGCGCGTCCGCACGCCGCCGAGGCTCGAGCGGGACCGGGTTAGGTTAGGTTAGGTTAGGTTAGGTTAGGTTAGGTTAGGTTAGGTTAGGTTAGGTTAGGTTAGGTTAGGTTAGGTTAGGTTAGGTTAGGTTAGGTTAGGTTAGGTTAGGTTAGGTTAGGTTAGGTTAGGTTAGGTTAGGTTAGGTTAGGTTAGGTTAGGTTAGGTTAGGTTAGGTTAGGTTAGGTTAGGTTAGGTTAGGTTAGGTTAGGTTAGGTTAGGTTAGGTTAGGTTAGGTTAGGTTAGGTTAGGTTAGGTTAGGTTAGGTTAGGTTAGGTTAGGTTAGGTTAGGTTAGGTTAGGTTAGGTTAGGTTAGGTTAGGTTAGGTTAGGTTAGGTTAGGTTAGGTTAGGTTAGGTTAGGTTAGGTTAGGTTAGGTTAGGTTAGGTTAGGTTAGGTTAGGTTAGGTTAGGTTAGGTTAGGTTAGGTTAGGTTAGGTTAGGTTAGGTTAGGTTAGGTTAGGTTAGGTTAGGTTAGGTTAGGTTAGGTTAGGTTAGGTTAGGTTAGGTTAGGTTAGGTTAGGTTAGGTTAGGTTAGGTTAGGTTAGGTTAGGTTAGGTTAGGTTAGGTTAGGTTAGGTTAGGTTAGGTTAGGTTAGGTTAGGTTAGGTTAGGTTAGGTTAGGTTAGGTTAGGTTAGGTTAGGTTAGGTTAGGTTAGGTTAGGTTAGGTTAGGTTAGGTTAGGTTAGGTTAGGTTAGGTTAGGTTAGGTTAGGTTAGGTTAGGTTAGGTTAGGTTAGGTTAGGTTAGGTTAGGTTAGGTTAGGTTAGGTTAGGTTAGGTTAGGTTAGGTTAGGTTAGGTTAGGTTAGGTTAGGTTAGGTTAGGTTAGGTTAGGTTAGGTTAGGTTAGGTTAGGTTAGGTTAGGTTAGGTTAGGTTAGGTTAGGTTAGGTTAGGTTAGGTTAGGTTAGGTTAGGTTAGGTTAGGTTAGGTTAGGTTAGGTTAGGTTAGGTTAGGTTAGGTTAGGTTAGGTTAGGTTAGGTTAGGTTAGGTTAGGTTAGGTTAGGTTAGGTTAGGTTAGGTTAGGTTAGGTTAGGTTAGGTTAGGTTAGGTTAGGTTAGGTTAGGTTAGGTTAGGTTAGGTTAGGTTAGGTTAGGTTAGGTTAGGTTAGGTTAGGTTAGGTTAGGTTAGGTTAGGTTAGGTTAGGTTAGGTTAGGTTAGGTTAGGTTAGGTTAGGTTAGGTTAGGTTAGGTTAGGTTAGGTTAGGTTAGGTTAGGTTAGGTTAGGTTAGGTTAGGTTAGGTTAGGTTAGGTTAGGTTAGGTTAGGTTAGGTTAGGTTAGGTTAGGTTAGGTTAGGTTAGGTTAGGTTAGGTTAGGTTAGGTTAGGTTAGGTTAGGTTAGGTTAGGTTAGGTTAGGTTAGGTTAGGTTAGGTTAGGTTAGGTTAGGTTAGGTTAGGTTAGGTTAGGTTAGGTTAGGTTAGGTTAGGTTAGGTTAGGTTAGGTTAGGTTAGGTTAGGTTAGGTTAGGTTAGGTTAGGTTAGGTTAGGTTAGGTTAGGTTAGGTTAGGTTAGGTTAGGTTAGGTTAGGTTAGGTTAGGTTAGGTTAGGTTAGGTTAGGTTAGGTTAGGTTAGGTTAGGTTAGGTTAGGTTAGGTTAGGTTAGGTTAGGTTAGGTTAGGTTAGGTTAGGTTAGGTTAGGTTAGGTTAGGTTAGGTTAGGTTAGGTTAGGTTAGGTTAGGTTAGGTTAGGTTAGGTTAGGTTAGGTTAGGTTAGGTTAGGTTAGGTTAGGTTAGGTTAGGTTAGGTTAGGTTGACGGCCTAGTTGGCGTAGTGGTGAGCAATGTACGACCACACGCACTAGGTCCCGGGTTCGCGTCCCGGTCCGAATGCAATTTATAATTTAATATGTGTTCGGGGTCAGTGGTTAATGGCGAGTACAACCCTTCCCGCACATTTGGGGGGGGATACGAGCCATTGGTGGAATGTTAGAAAGCTTACTATCTCCGTCGGGGACGCCTGATAGAATAGTGAGTGAGTATAGCGGACCGCTGTGGCCGAGCGTAGTACCGCGACGGGGGACGCCCTGACGCGGACTGCGGGTCGGGTCTGTGAACGCGCCCCACTCCCCGCAGGCCGGGGGAGAGGGGTGCGGGAACGGGCAACTCACGCGATTGCGCCTTCCTCCGCAGGCCGGGGGGGAGGTGTGAGAGCGTACTGTGGCGTGTTCGAGATTACACTTGTGACCGGGGTAAACCTGGACACGAGGTATGATCGATAATTGCGATTGCGCCTTCGGGTGTAAGAGCAACTTGTATGGTGTTTCCGAAAGTCTGCCGCTTCCGTCGCGTTGCGGTGGGCAAGTAGGAACGACAGGCGAACTAGTACGGCCGGTCGATAAGTCTGAGAAAGTCGGTGGGTAGTTGGAAGCCGAAGGTTGGCCGGGAACTAGATTCGCCTGCTAATTCGGATCGAAGGCTGTTGTTGTTCGATCTGCCTGTACCGGAATGATGGTGGGGACCGCATGATGGTGGGACGCCGGGGTTGCCAAATCGGACCGGTGCGGGTAGCATCGAAGGGACAGCATCAGATGGGCCTGTAGTGGGTGTTAGATGGCTGCCGGGCACTCGCGGAGGTGGACGACCACCCTTAAACTCCACTAATTCGTAAGACTAGCCGGAAAGTTCAACTGTGATGTGTAGACTGCTGGGGCAGTATAAGAATGAGTACTACTGTCGAAAGGCGGTGGGAAAATTCGACCCACATTTTGACGGCCTAGTTGGCGTAGTGGTGAGCAATGTACGACCACACGCACTAGGTCCCGGGTTCGCGTCCCGGTCCGAATGCAATTTATAATTTAATATGTGTTCGGGGTCAGTGGTTAATGGCGAGTACAACCCTTCCCGCACATTTGGGGGGGGATACGAGCCATTGGTGGAATGTTAGAAAGCTTACTATCTCCGTCGGGGACGCCTGATAGAATAGTGAGTGAGTATAGCGGACCGCTGTGGCCGAGCGTAGTACCGCGACGGGGGACGCCCTGACGCGGACTGCGGGTCGGGTCTGTGAACGCGCCCCACTCCCCGCAGGCCGGGGGAGAGGGGTGCGGGAACGGGCAACTCACGCGATTGCGCCTTCCTCCGCAGGCCGGGGGGGAGGTGTGAGAGCGTACTGTGGCGTGTTCGAGATTACACTTGTGACCGGGGTAAACCTGGACACGAGGTATGATCGATAATTGCGATTGCGCCTTCGGGTGTAAGAGCAACTTGTATGGTGTTTCCGAAAGTCTGCCGCTTCCGTCGCGTTGCGGTGGGCAAGTAGGAACGACAGGCGAACTAGTACGGCCGGTCGATAAGTCTGAGAAAGTCGGTGGGTAGTTGGAAGCCGAAGGTTGGCCGGGAACTAGATTCGCCTGCTAATTCGGATCGAAGGCTGTTGTTGTTCGATCTGCCTGTACCGGAATGATGGTGGGGACCGCATGATGGTGGGACGCCGGGGTTGCCAAATCGGACCGGTGCGGGTAGCATCGAAGGGACAGCATCAGATGGGCCTGTAGTGGGTGTTAGATGGCTGCCGGGCACTCGCGGAGGTGGACGACCACCCTTAAACTCCACTAATTCGTAAGACTAGCCGGAAAGTTCAACTGTGATGTGTAGACTGCTGGGGCAGTATAAGAATGAGTACTACTGTCGAAAGGCGGTGGGAAAATTCGACCCACATTTTGACGGCCTAGTTGGCGTAGTGGTGAGCAATGTACGACCACACGCACTAGGTCCCGGGTTCGCGTCCCGGTTGACGGCCTAGTTGGCGTAGTGGTGAGCAATGTACGACCACACGCACTAGGTCCCGGGTTCGCGTCCCGGTCCGAATGCAATTTATAATTTAATATGTGTTCGGGGTCAGTGGTTAATGGCGAGTACAACCCTTCCCGCACATTTGGGGGGGGATACGAGCCATTGGTGGAATGTTAGAAAGCTTACTATCTCCGTCGGGGACGCCTGATAGAATAGTGAGTGAGTATAGCGGACCGCTGTGGCCGAGCGTAGTACCGCGACGGGGGACGCCCTGACGCGGACTGCGGGTCGGGTCTGTGAACGCGCCCCACTCCCCGCAGGCCGGGGGAGAGGGGTGCGGGAACGGGCAACTCACGCGATTGCGCCTTCCTCCGCAGGCCGGGGGGGAGGTGTGAGAGCGTACTGTGGCGTGTTCGAGATTACACTTGTGACCGGGGTAAACCTGGACACGAGGTATGATCGATAATTGCGATTGCGCCTTCGGGTGTAAGAGCAACTTGTATGGTGTTTCCGAAAGTCTGCCGCTTCCGTCGCGTTGCGGTGGGCAAGTAGGAACGACAGGCGAACTAGTACGGCCGGTCGATAAGTCTGAGAAAGTCGGTGGGTAGTTGGAAGCCGAAGGTTGGCCGGGAACTAGATTCGCCTGCTAATTCGGATCGAAGGCTGTTGTTGTTCGATCTGCCTGTACCGGAATGATGGTGGGGACCGCATGATGGTGGGACGCCGGGGTTGCCAAATCGGACCGGTGCGGGTAGCATCGAAGGGACAGCATCAGATGGGCCTGTAGTGGGTGTTAGATGGCTGCCGGGCACTCGCGGAGGTGGACGACCACCCTTAAACTCCACTAATTCGTAAGACTAGCCGGAAAGTTCAACTGTGATGTGTAGACTGCTGGGGCAGTATAAGAATGAGTACTACTGTCGAAAGGCGGTGGGAAAATTCGACCCACATTTTGACGGCCTAGTTGGCGTAGTGGTGAGCAATGTACGACCACACGCACTAGGTCCCGGGTTCGCGTCCCGGTCCGAATGCAATTTATAATTTAATATGTGTTCGGGGTCAGTGGTTAATGGCGAGTACAACCCTTCCCGCACATTTGGGGGGGGATACGAGCCATTGGTGGAATGTTAGAAAGCTTACTATCTCCGTCGGGGACGCCTGATAGAATAGTGAGTGAGTATAGCGGACCGCTGTGGCCGAGCGTAGTACCGCGACGGGGGACGCCCTGACGCGGACTGCGGGTCGGGTCTGTGAACGCGCCCCACTCCCCGCAGGCCGGGGGAGAGGGGTGTGGGAACGGGCAACTCACGCGATTGCGCCTTCCTCCGCAGGCCGGGGGGGAGGTGTGAGAGCGTACTGTGGCGTGTTCGAGATTACACTTGTGACCGGGGTAAACCTGGACACGATGTATGATCGATAATTGCGATTGCGCCTTCGGGTGTAAGAGCAACTTGTATGGTGTTTCCGAAAGTCTGCCGCTTCCGTCGCGTTGCGGTGGGCAAGTAGGAACAACAGGCGAACTAGTACGGCCGGTCGATAAGTCTGAGAAAGTCGGTGGGTAGTTGGAAGCCGAAGGTTGGCCGGGAACTAGATTCGCCTGCTAATTCGGATCGAAGGCTGTTGTTGTTCGATCTGCCTGTACCGGAATGATGGTGGGGACCGCATGATGGTGGGACGCCGGGGTTGCCAAATCGGACCGGTGCGGGTAGCATCGAAGGGACAGCATCAGATGGGCCTGTAGTGGGTGTTAGATGGCTGCCGGGCACTCGCGGAGGTGGACGACCACCCTTAAACTCCACTAATTCGTAAGACTAGCCGGAAAGTTCAACTGTGATGTGTAGACTGCTGGGGCAGTATAAGAATGAGTACTACTGTCGAAAGGCGGTGGGAAAATTCGACCCACATTTGACGGCCTAGTTGGCGTAGTGGTGAGCAATGTACGACCACACGCACTAGGTCCCGGGTTCGCGTCCCGGTCCGAATGCAATTTATAATTTAATATGTGTTCGGGGTCAGTGGTTAATGGCGAGTACAACCCTTCCCGCACATTTGGGGGGGGATACGAGCCATTGGTGGAATGTTAGAAAGCTTACTATCTCCGTCGGGGACGCCTGATAGAATAGTGAGTGAGTATAGCGGACCGCTGTGGCCGAGCGTAGTACCGCGACGGGGGACGCCCTGACGCGGACTGCGGGTCGGGTCTGTGAACGCGCCCCACTCCCCGCAGGCCGGGGGAGAGGGGTGTGGGAACGGGCAACTCACGCGATTGCGCCTTCCTCCGCAGGCCGGGGGGGAGGTGTGAGAGCGTACTGTGGCGTGTTCGAGATTACACTTGTGACCGGGGTAAACCTGGACACGATGTATGATCGATAATTGCGATTGCGCCTTCGGGTGTAAGAGCAACTTGTATGGTGTTTCCGAAAGTCTGCCGCTTCCGTCGCGTTGCGGTGGGCAAGTAGGAACAACAGGCGAACTAGTACGGCCGGTCGATAAGTCTGAGAAAGTCGGTGGGTAGTTGGAAGCCGAAGGTTGGCCGGGAACTAGATTCGCCTGCTAATTCGGATCGAAGGCTGTTGTTGTTCGATCTGCCTGTACCGGAATGATGGTGGGGACCGCATGATGGTGGGACGCCGGGGTTGCCAAATCGGACCGGTGCGGGTAGCATCGAAGGGACAGCATCAGATGGGCCTGTAGTGGGTGTTAGATGGCTGCCGGGCACTCGCGGAGGTGGACGACCACCCTTAAACTCCACTAATTCGTAAGACTAGCCGGAAAGTTCAACTGTGATGTGTAGACTGCTGGGGCAGTATAAGAATGAGTACTACTGTCGAAAGGCGGTGGGAAAATTCGACCCACATTTGACGGCCTAGTTGGCGTAGTGGTGAGCAATGTACGACCACACGCACTAGGTCCCGGGTTCGCGTCCCGGTCCGAATGCAATTTATAATTTAATATGTGTTCGGGGTCAGTGGTTAATGGCGAGTACAACCCTTCCCGCACATTTGGGGGGGGATACGAGCCATTGGTGGAATGTTAGAAAGCTTACTATCTCCGTCGGGGACGCCTGATAGAATAGTGAGTGAGTATAGCGGACCGCTGTGGCCGAGCGTAGTACCGCGACGGGGGACGCCCTGACGCGGACTGCGGGTCGGGTCTGTGAACGCGCCCCACTCCCCGCAGGCCGGGGGAGAGGGGTGTGGGAACGGGCAACTCACGCGATTGCGCCTTCCTCCGCAGGCCGGGGGGGAGGTGTGAGAGCGTACTGTGGCGTGTTCGAGATTACACTTGTGACCGGGGTAAACCTGGACACGATGTATGATCGATAATTGCGATTGCGCCTTCGGGTGTAAGAGCAACTTGTATGGTGTTTCCGAAAGTCTGCCGCTTCCGTCGCGTTGCGGTGGGCAAGTAGGAACAACAGGCGAACTAGTACGGCCGGTCGATAAGTCTGAGAAAGTCGGTGGGTAGTTGGAAGCCGAAGGTTGGCCGGGAACTAGATTCGCCTGCTAATTCGGATCGAAGGCTGTTGTTGTTCGATCTGCCTGTACCGGAATGATGGTGGGGACCGCATGATGGTGGGACGCCGGGGTTGCCAAATCGGACCGGTGCGGGTAGCATCGAAGGGACAGCATCAGATGGGCCTGTAGTGGGTGTTAGATGGCTGCCGGGCACTCGCGGAGGTGGACGACCACCCTTAAACTCCACTAATTCGTAAGACTAGCCGGAAAGTTCAACTGTGATGTGTAGACTGCTGGGGCAGTATAAGAATGAGTACTACTGTCGAAAGGCGGTGGGAAAATTCGACCCACATTTTGACGGCCTAGTTGGCGTAGTGGTGAGCAATGTACGACCACACGCACTAGGTCCCGGGTTCGCGTCCCGGTCCGAATGCAATTTATAATTTAATATGTGTTCGGGGTCAGTGGTTAATGGCGAGTACAACCCTTCCCGCACATTTGGGGGGGGATACGAGCCATTGGTGGAATGTTAGAAAGCTTACTATCTCCGTCGGGGACGCCTGATAGAATAGTGAGTGAGTATAGCGGACCGCTGTGGCCGAGCGTAGTACCGCGACGGGGGACGCCCTGACGCGGACTGCGGGTCGGGTCTGTGAACGCGCCCCACTCCCCGCAGGCCGGGGGAGAGGGGTGCGGGAACGGGCAAAAACTCACGCGATTGCGCCTTCCTCCGCAGGCCGGGGGGGAGGTGTGAAAGCGTACTGTGGCGTGTTCGAGATTACACTTGTGACCGGGGTAAACCTGGACACGAGGTATGATCGATAATTGCGATTGCGCCTTCGGGTGTAAGAGCAACTTGTATGGTGTTTCCGAAAGTCTGCCGCTTCCGTCGCGTTGCGGTGGGCAAGTAGGAACGACAGGCGAACTAGTACGGCCGGTCGATAAGTCTGAGAAAGTCGGTGGGTAGTTGGAAGCCGAAGGTTGGCCGGGAACTAGATTCGCCTGCTAATTCGGATCGAAGGCTGTTGTTGTTCGATCTGCCTGTACCGGAATGATGGTGGGGACCGCATGATGGTGGGACGCCGGGGTTGCCAAATCGGACCGGTGCGGGTAGCATCGAAGGGACAGCATCAGATGGGCCTGTAGTGGGTGTTAGATGGCTGCCGGGCACTCGCGGAGGTGGACGACCACCCTTAAACTCCACTAATTCGTAAGACTAGCCGGAAAGTTCAACTGTGATGTGTAGACTGCTGGGGCAGTATAAGAATGAGTACTACTGTCGAAAGGCGGTGGGAAAATTCGACCCACATTTACGACGGCCTAGTTGGCGTAGTGGTGAGCAATGTACGACCACACGCACTAGGTCCCGGGTTCGCGTCCCGGTCCGAATGCAATTTATAATTTAATATGTGTTCGGGGTCAGTGGTTAATGGCGAGTACAACCCTTCCCGCACATTTGGGGGGGGATACGAGCCATTGGTGGAATGTTAGAAAGCTTACTATCTCCGTCGGGGACGCCTGATAGAATAGTGAGTGAGTATAGCGGACCGCTGTGGCCGAGCGTAGTACCGCGACGGGGGACGCCCTGACGCGGACTGCGGGTCGGGTCTGTGAACGCGCCCCACTCCCCGCAGGCCGGGGGAGAGGGGTGTGGGAACGGGCAACTCACGCGATTGCGCCTTCCTCCGCAGGCCGGGGGGGAGGTGTGAGAGCGTACTGTGGCGTGTTCGAGATTACACTTGTGACCGGGGTAAACCTGGACACGATGTATGATCGATAATTGCGATTGCGCCTTCGGGTGTAAGAGCAACTTGTATGGTGTTTCCGAAAGTCTGCCGCTTCCGTCGCGTTGCGGTGGGCAAGTAGGAACAACAGGCGAACTAGTACGGCCGGTCGATAAGTCTGAGAAAGTCGGTGGGTAGTTGGAAGCCGAAGGTTGGCCGGGAACTAGATTCGCCTGCTAATTCGGATCGAAGGCTGTTGTTGTTCGATCTGCCTGTACCGGAATGATGGTGGGGACCGCATGATGGTGGGACGCCGGGGTTGCCAAATCGGACCGGTGCGGGTAGCATCGAAGGGACAGCATCAGATGGGCCTGTAGTGGGTGTTAGATGGCTGCCGGGCACTCGCGGAGGTGGACGACCACCCTTAAACTCCACTAATTCGTAAGACTAGCCGGAAAGTTCAACTGTGATGTGTAGACTGCTGGGGCAGTATAAGAATGAGTACTACTGTCGAAAGGCGGTGGGAAAATTCGACCCACATTTTGACGGCCTAGTTGGCGTAGTGGTGAGCAATGTACGACCACACGCACTAGGTCCCGGGTTCGCGTCCCGGTCCGAATGCAATTTATAATTTAATATGTGTTCGGGGTCAGTGGTTAATGGCGAGTACAACCCTTCCCGCACATTTGGGGGGGGATACGAGCCATTGGTGGAATGTTAGAAAGCTTACTATCTCCGTCGGGGACGCCTGATAGAATAGTGAGTGAGTATAGCGGACCGCTGTGGCCGAGCGTAGTACCGCGACGGGGGACGCCCTGACGCGGACTGCGGGTCGGGTCTGTGAACGCGCCCCACTCCCCGCAGGCCGGGGGAGAGGGGTGTGGGAACGGGCAACTCACGCGATTGCGCCTTCCTCCGCAGGCCGGGGGGGAGGTGTGAGAGCGTACTGTGGCGTGTTCGAGATTACACTTGTGACCGGGGTAAACCTGGACACGATGTATGATCGATAATTGCGATTGCGCCTTCGGGTGTAAGAGCAACTTGTATGGTGTTTCCGAAAGTCTGCCGCTTCCGTCGCGTTGCGGTGGGCAAGTAGGAACAACAGGCGAACTAGTACGGCCGGTCGATAAGTCTGAGAAAGTCGGTGGGTAGTTGGAAGCCGAAGGTTGGCCGGGAACTAGATTCGCCTGCTAATTCGGATCGAAGGCTGTTGTTGTTCGATCTGCCTGTACCGGAATGATGGTGGGGACCGCATGATGGTGGGACGCCGGGGTTGCCAAATCGGACCGGTGCGGGTAGCATCGAAGGGACAGCATCAGATGGGCCTGTAGTGGGTGTTAGATGGCTGCCGGGCACTCGCGGAGGTGGACGACCACCCTTAAACTCCACTAATTCGTAAGACTAGCCGGAAAGTTCAACTGTGATGTGTAGACTGCTGGGGCAGTATAAGAATGAGTACTACTGTCGAAAGGCGGTGGGAAAATTCGACCCACATTTGACGGCCTAGTTGGCGTAGTGGTGAGCAATGTACGACCACACGCACTAGGTCCCGGGTTCGCGTCCCGGTCCGAATGCAATTTATAATTTAATATGTGTTCGGGGTCAGTGGTTAATGGCGAGTACAACCCTTCCCGCACATTTGGGGGGGGATACGAGCCATTGGTGGAATGTTAGAAAGCTTACTATCTCCGTCGGGGACGCCTGATAGAATAGTGAGTGAGTATAGCGGACCGCTGTGGCCGAGCGTAGTACCGCAACGGGGGACGCCCTGACGCGGACTGCGGGTCGGGTCTGTGAACGCGCCCCACTCCCCGCAGGCCGGGGGAGAGGGGTGTGGGAACGGGCAACTCACGCGATTGCGCCTTCCTCCGCAGGCCGGGGGGGAGGTGTGAGAGCGTACTGTGGCGTGTTCGAGATTACACTTGTGACCGGGGTAAACCTGGACACGATGTATGATCGATAATTGCGATTGCGCCTTCGGGTGTAAGAGCAACTTGTATGGTGTTTCCGAAAGTCTGCCGCTTCCGTCGCGTTGCGGTGGGCAAGTAGGAACAACAGGCGAACTAGTACGGCCGGTCGATAAGTCTGAGAAAGTCGGTGGGTAGTTGGAAGCCGAAGGTTGGCCGGGAACTAGATTCGCCTGCTAATTCGGATCGAAGGCTGTTGTTGTTCGATCTGCCTGTACCGGAATGATGGTGGGGACCGCATGATGGTGGGACGCCGGGGTTGCCAAATCGGACCGGTGCGGGTAGCATCGAAGGGACAGCATCAGATGGGCCTGTAGTGGGTGTTAGATGGCTGCCGGGCACTCGCGGAGGTGGACGACCACCCTTAAACTCCACTAATTCGTAAGACTAGCCGGAAAGTTCAACTGTGATGTGTAGACTGCTGGGGCAGTATAAGAATGAGTACTACTGTCGAAAGGCGGTGGGAAAATTCGACCCACATTTTCCGAACATAATTTAATAATTTATATATGTTCGGGGTCGGTGGTCTATAGCGAGTACAACCACCCCCGCATAATTTGGGGGTGGCTACGAGCTATTGGAGGCATGTTTAGAAAGCTCTAAGCCCGACGGGGCGGTGAGTTAGTATAAACATAACTCTGTGGTGTGTGACCGAAAGTTCACTGCTTCAGAAGTCCTAGGCAGACGGCCTATAATGGACGGACGTTGCGGTGGATTAGTAGGTATGACGGTGGAGCCTAGCTCCAAAAGAGATGGTAGAATGAGTACCACCGGTGGAGGCCGGTGGGAAAATTCGAATCTCTTTTGACGGCCTAGTTGGCGTAGTGGTGAGCAATGTACGACCACACGCACTAGGTCCCGGGTTCGCGTCCCGGTCCGAATGCAATTTATAATTTAATATGTGTTCGGGGTCAGTGGTTAATGGCGAGTACAACCCTTCCCGCACATTTGGGGGGGGATACGAGCCATTGGTGGAATGTTAGAAAGCTTACTATCTCCGTCGGGGACGCCTGATAGAATAGTGAGTGAGTATAGCGGACCGCTGTGGCCGAGCGTAGTACCGCGACGGGGGACGCCCTGACGCGGACTGCGGGTCGGGTCTGTGAACGCGCCCCACTCCCCGCAGGCCGGGGGAGAGGGGTGCGGGAACGGGCAACTCACGCGATTGCGCCTTCCTCCGCAGGCCGGGGGGGAGGTGTGAGAGCGTACTGTGGCGTGTTCGAGATTACACTTGTGACCGGGGTAAACCTGGACACGAGGTATGATCGATAATTGCGATTGCGCCTTCGGGTGTAAGAGCAACTTGTATGGTGTTTCCGAAAGTCTGCCGCTTCCGTCGCGTTGCGGTGGGCAAGTAGGAACGACAGGCGAACTAGTACGGCCGGTCGATAAGTCTGAGAAAGTCGGTGGGTAGTTGGAAGCCGAAGGTTGGCCGGGAACTAGATTCGCCTGCTAATTCGGATCGAAGGCTGTTGTTGTTCGATCTGCCTGTACCGGAATGATGGTGGGGACCGCATGATGGTGGGACGCCGGGGTTGCCAAATCGGACCGGTGCGGGTAGCATCGAAGGGACAGCATCAGATGGGCCTGTAGTGGGTGTTAGATGGCTGCCGGGCACTCGCGGAGGTGGACGACCACCCTTAAACTCCACTAATTCGTAAGACTAGCCGGAAAGTTCAACTGTGATGTGTAGACTGCTGGGGCAGTATAAGAATGAGTACTACTGTCGAAAGGCGGTGGGAAAATTCGACCCACATTTTGACGGCCTAGTTGGCGTAGTGGTGAGCAATGTACGACCACACGCACTAGGTCCCGGGTTCGCGTCCCGGTCCGAATGCAATTTATAATTTAATATGTGTTCGGGGTCAGTGGTTAATGGCGAGTACAACCCTTCCCGCACATTTGGGGGGGGATATGAGCCATTGGTGGAATGTTAGAAAGCTTACTATCTCCGTCGGGGACGCCTGATAGAATAGTGAGTGAGTATAGCGGACCGCTGTGGCCGAGCGTAGTACCGCGACGGGGGACGCCCTGACGCGGACTGCGGGTCGGGTCTGTGAACGCGCCCCACTCCCCGCAGGCCGGGGGAGAGGGGTGCGGGAACGGACAAAACTCACGCGATTGCGCCTTCCTCCGCAGGCCGGGGGGGAGGTGTGAGAGCGTACTGTGGCGTGTTCGAGATTACACTTGTGACCGGGGTAAACCTGGACACGAGGTATGATCGATAATTGCGATTGCGCCTTCGGGTGTAAGAGCAACTTGTATGGTGTTTCCGAAAGTCTGCCGCTTCCGTCGCGTTGCGGTGGGCAAGTAGGAACGACAGGCGAACTAGTACGGCCGGTCGATAAGTCTGAGAAAGTCGGTGGGTAGTTGGAAGCCGAAGGTTGGCCGGGAACTAGATTCGCCTGCTAATTCGGATCGAAGGCTGTTGTTGTTCGATCTGCCTGTACCGGAATGATGGTGGGGACCGCATGATGGTGGGACGCCGGGGTTGCCAAATCGGACCGGTGCGGGTAGCATCGAAGGGACAGCATCAGATGGGCCTGTAGTGGGTGTTAGATGGCTGCCGGGCACTCGCGGAGGTGGACGACCACCCTTAAACTCCACTAATTCGTAAGACTAGCCGGAAAGTTCAACTGTGATGTGTAGACTGCTGGGGCAGTATAAGAATGAGTACTACTGTCGAAAGGCGGTGGGAAAATTCGACCCACATTTTGACGGCCTAGTTGGCGTAGTGGTGAGCAATGTACGACCACACGCACTAGGTCCCGGGTTCGCGTCCCGGTCCGAATGCAATTTATAATTTAATATGTGTTCGGGGTCAGTGGTTAATGGCGAGTACAACCCTTCCCGCACATTTGGGGGGGGATACGAGCCATTGGTGGAATGTTAGAAAGCTTACTATCTCCGTCGGGGACGCCTGATAGAATAGTGAGTGAGTATAGCGGACCGCTGTGGCCGAGCGTAGTACCGCGACGGGGGACGCCCTGACGCGGACTGCGGGTCGGGTCTGTGAACGCGCCCCACTCCCCGCAGGCCGGGGGAGAGGGGTGCGGGAACGGGCAACTCACGCGATTGCGCCTTCCTCCGCAGGCCGGGGGGGAGGTGTGAGAGCGTACTGTGGCGTGTTCGAGATTACACTTGTGACCGGGGTAAACCTGGACACGAGGTATGATCGATAATTGCGATTGCGCCTTCGGGTGTAAGAGCAACTTGTATGGTGTTTCCGAAAGTCTGCCGCTTCCGTCGCGTTGCGGTGGGCAAGTAGGAACGACAGGCGAACTAGTACGGCCGGTCGATAAGTCTGAGAAAGTCGGTGGGTAGTTGGAAGCCGAAGGTTGGCCGGGAACTAGATTCGCCTGCTAATTCGGATCGAAGGCTGTTGTTGTTCGATCTGCCTGTACCGGAATGATGGTGGGGACCGCATGATGGTGGGACGCCGGGGTTGCCAAATCGGACCGGTGCGGGTAGCATCGAAGGGACAGCATCAGATGGGCCTGTAGTGGGTGTTAGATGGCTGCCGGGCACTCGCGGAGGTGGACGACCACCCTTAAACTCCACTAATTCGTAAGACTAGCCGGAAAGTTCAACTGTGATGTGTAGACTGCTGGGGCAGTATAAGAATGAGTACTACTGTCGAAAGGCGGTGGGAAAATTCGACCCACATTTTGACGGCCTAGTTGGCGTAGTGGTGAGCAATGTACGACCACACGCACTAGGTCCCGGGTTCGCGTCCCGGTCCGAATGCAATTTATAATTTAATATGTGTTCGGGGTCAGTGGTTAATGGCGAGTACAACCCTTCCCGCACATTTGGGGGGGGATACGAGCCATTGGTGGAATGTTAGAAAGCTTACTATCTCCGTCGGGGACGCCTGATAGAATAGTGAGTGAGTATAGCGGACCGCTGTGGCCGAGCGTAGTACCGCGACGGGGGACGCCCTGACGCGGACTGCGGGTCGGGTCTGTGAACGCGCCCCACTCCCCGCAGGCCGGGGGAGAGGGGTGCGGGAACGGGCAACTCACGCGATTGCGCCTTCCTCCGCAGGCCGGGGGGGAGGTGTGAGAGCGTACTGTGGCGTGTTCGAGATTACACTTGTGACCGGGGTAAACCTGGACACGAGGTATGATCGATAATTGCGATTGCGCCTTCGGGTGTAAGAGCAACTTGTATGGTGTTTCCGAAAGTCTGCCGCTTCCGTCGCGTTGCGGTGGGCAAGTAGGAACGACAGGCGAACTAGTACGGCCGGTCGATAAGTCTGAGAAAGTCGGTGGGTAGTTGGAAGCCGAAGGTTGGCCGGGAACTAGATTCGCCTGCTAATTCGGATCGAAGGCTGTTGTTGTTCGATCTGCCTGTACCGGAATGATGGTGGGGACCGCATGATGGTGGGACGCCGGGGTTGCCAAATCGGACCGGTGCGGGTAGCATCGAAGGGACAGCATCAGATGGGCCTGTAGTGGGTGTTAGATGGCTGCCGGGCACTCGCGGAGGTGGACGACCACCCTTAAACTCCACTAATTCGTAAGACTAGCCGGAAAGTTCAACTGTGATGTGTAGACTGCTGGGGCAGTATAAGAATGAGTACTACTGTCGAAAGGCGGTGGGAAAATTCGACCCACATTTTGACGGGCCAGTTGGCGTAGTGGTGAGCAATGTACGACCCACGCACTGGTCCCCGGGTTCGTGTCCCGGTCCGAACATAATTTAATAATTTATATATGTTCGGGGTCGGTGGTCTATAGCGAGTACAACCACCCCCGCATAATTTGGGGGTGGCTACGAGCTATTGGAGGCATGTTTAGAAAGCTCTAAGCCTGACGGGGCGGTGAGTTAGTATAAACATAACTCTGTGGTGTGTGACCGAAAGTTCACTGCTTCTGAAGTCCTAGGCAGACGGCCCATAATGGACGGAAGTTGCGGAGAATTAGTAGGTCTGAGGTTGGGAACGTGTAGTTCCAAAGAGATGGTAGAATGAGTACCACCGGTGGAGGCCGGTGGGAAAAATTCGAGACGGGCCAGTTGGCGTAGTGGTGAGCAATGTACGACCCACGCACTGGTCCCCGGGTTCGTGTCCCGGTCCGAACATAATTTAATAATTTATATATGTTCGGGGTCGGTGGTCTATAGCGAGTACAACCACCCCCGCATAATTTGGGGGTGGCTACGAGCTATTGGAGGCATGTTTAGAAAGCTCTAAGCCTGACGGGGCGGTGAGTTAGTATAAACATAACTCTGTGGTGTGTGACCGAAAGTTCACTGCTTCAGAAGTCCTAGGCAGACGGCCCATAATGGACGGACGTTGCGGTGGATTAGTAGGTATGACGGTGGAGCCTAGCTCCAAAAAGAGATGGTAGAATGAGTACCACCGGTGGAGGCCGGTGGGAAAATTCGAATCTCTTTTTGACGGGCCAGTTGGCGTAGTGGTGAGCAATGTACGACCCACGCACTGGTCCCCGGGTTCGTGTCCCGGTCCGAACATAATTTAATAATTTATATATGTTCGGGGTCGGTGGTCTATAGCGAGTATAACCACCCCCGCATAATTTGGGGGTGGCTACGAGCTATTGGAGGCATGTTTAGAAAGCTCTAAGCCCGACGGGGCGGTGAGTTAGTATAAACATAACTCTGTGGTGTGTGACCGAAAGTTCACTGCTTCAGAAGTCCTAGGCAGACGGCCCATAATGGACGGACGTTGCGGTGGATTAGTAGGTATGACGGTGGAGCCTAGCTCCAAAGAGATGGTAGAATGAGTACCACCGGTGGAGGCCGGTGGGAAAATTCGAATCTCTTTTGACGGGCCAGTTGGCGTAGTGGTGAGCAATGTACGACCCACGCACTGGTCCCCGGGTTCGTGTCCCGGTCCGAACATAATTTAATAATTTATATATGTTCGGGGTCGGTGGTCTATAGCGAGTACAACCACCCCCGCATAATTTGGGGGTGGCTACGAGCTATTGGAGGCATGTTTAGAAAGCTCTAAGCCCGACGGGGCGGTGAGTTAGTATAAACATAACTCTGTGGTGTGTGACCGAAAGTTCACTGCTTCAGAAGTCCTAGGCAGACGGCCCATAATGGACGGACGTTGCGGTGGATTAGTAGGTATGACGGTGGAGCCTAGCTCCAAAGAGATGGTAGAATGAGTACCACCGGTGGAGGCCGGTGGGAAAATTCGAATCTCTTTGACGGGCCAGTTGGCGTAGTGGTGAGCAATGTACGACCCACGCACTGGTCCCCGGGTTCGTGTCCCGGTCCGAACATAATTTAATAATTTATATATGTTCGGGGTCGGTGGTCTATAGCGAGTACAACCACCCCCGCATAATTTGGGGGTGGCTACGAGCTATTGGAGGCATGTTTAGAAAGCTCTAAGCCCGACGGGGCGGTGAGTTAGTATAAACATAACTCTGTGGTGTGTGACCGAAAGTTCACTGCTTCAGAAGTCCTAGGCAGACGGCCCATAATGGACGGACGTTGCGGTGGATTAGTAGGTATGACGGTGGAGCCTAGCTCCAAAGAGATGGTAGAATGAGTACCACCGGTGGAGGCCGGTGGGAAAATTCGAATCTCTTTTCCGGGGCAGAGGCTGACTGCTACCGGACGCGTCCCCAGGTGGCGGATGGGGGAACGCCACTCGCTCCTGTTGCTAAGGGCAGGAGCGGGTGGTAGCGGGGAAACCCGCCGCGGACCAACAGCCAGGGGGGGGGGCACGTTGGGGGGTGATTCTCCTACCCTCCGGGGTTCGTTGGGGGATGCGTTGGGTGGGGGTCCTCCTCCCTTCGGTGCCATTGGGTGGGGTTTATAGGTCTCGTTGAGGGGTGTTTCCTCCTTCCTCCGGGGTTCGTAAGGGGATGCGTTGGGGGGGGTCCTCTTCTCTTCGAGGCCTAGGGTAGGGAGACCGCGGGGGGAGAGGAGTGCCGGTATTGCGGTGCGCCGCTCGCCCTATCCCCCGCGGCCTGACGTGGCCGCCAGCGTTAGATGGCGGAGGCGGTGGGGCTGCAGAGGAAGAGGAGACTCGGTATTACGGTGCGCCGTTCTCCCTGTCCTCTGCAGCCGTCTGGTAGTGGTAGCCCACTTCGGTGGGCGGTGTCTTGGGGTTTGGTCGGGGCCGCTCCGGGTACTTCTCTGCTGTTATCAGAGTGGACTGGGAGCGGCCCCGCCGGTGGGGGCCTTTGGTGGCCATTCGGGTGGGGTGGGTCGCGGGGGACAGGGAGTGTCGGCGTTGTCGCATCCTTGCCCCCTGCGGTCCTTTTGGGGAGTTTGCCCAACTTGTTGGGTGGGAGGTTCAGGTGCCTAGGGTTCTGCGTGTAGTAGGATCTTAGGCACCGCTTATTTTTGCAGGGGCCCACTTGTGGGCGGTGTTTAGGTTCGCACCGGGGACTCTTTGGCCAGTGGGTGGTCGGGGAGGACTCGGTGCTGGTGGGGCTGGGCTGCGGGGGGTGGGTGGAATTCACAATTCTCCCCGCCCTCTGTGGTCTAGTTCAGGCGGGGGAGGGGGAGTGTCGGCGTTGCCGCATCCTCTTCTCCTGCTGTCGCGGTTTTAGGGCTGTTCCGGGGACTCTCTGGCCTGTGGATGGTCGGGGTGGACTTCGGAGCAGTCCTTTGTGGTTGTAAATTCTTCCCATATTGAGGCTGCCCTTTTCAGGGCGGCCTCATGTTGGTGGCTTCGGCCAACCGTCGGGGCGTCGCGGTTGTATGCGAAAGCGATCCCGTGGCGTCCCATTCATGGCGGCAGGGGTTTGGGAGTTGGGTTTTAGTGGGTATGCCGGATGCGTCCGGAGAGTCGCCACATAACCCCCAGGGGAAGTCGGGGGTACCCGTAACAGGGTTTCCCAACTATAAAAAAAAAAAAAAAAAAAAAAAAAAAAAAAAAAAAAAAAAAAAAAAAAAAAAAAAAAAAAAAAAAAAAAAAAAAAAAAAAAAAAAAAAGGTTAGGTTAGGTTAGGTTAGGTTAGGTTAGGTTAGGTTAGGTTAGGTTAGGTTAGGTTAGGTTAGGTTAGGTTAGGTTAGGTTAGGTTAGGTTAGGTTAGGTTAGGTTAGGTTAGGTTAGGTTAGGTTAGGTTAGGTTAGGTTAGGTTAGGTTAGGTTAGGTTAGGTTAGGTTAGGTTAGGTTAGGTTAGGTTAGGTTAGGTTAGGTTAGGTTAGGTTAGGTTAGGTTAGGTTAGGTTAGGTTAGGTTAGGTTAGGTTAGGTTAGGTTAGGTTAGGTTAGGTTAGGTTAGGTTAGGTTAGGTTAGGTTAGGTTAGGTTAGGTTAGGTTAGGTTAGGTTAGGTTAGGTTAGGTTAGGTTAGGTTAGGTTAGGTTAGGTTAGGTTAGGTTAGGTTAGGTTAGGTTAGGTTAGGTTAGGTTAGGTTAGGTTAGGTTAGGTTAGGTTAGGTTAGGTTAGGTTAGGTTAGGTTAGGTTAGGTTAGGTTAGGTTAGGTTAGGTTAGGTTAGGTTAGGTTAGGTTAGGTTAGGTTAGGTTAGGTTAGGTTAGGTTAGGTTAGGTTAGGTTAGGTTAGGTTAGGTTAGGTTAGGTTAGGTTAGGTTAGGTTAGGTTAGGTTAGGTTAGGTTAGGTTAGGTTAGGTTAGGTTAGGTTAGGTTAGGTTAGGTTAGGTTAGGTTAGGTTAGGTTAGGTTAGGTTAGGTTAGGTTAGGTTAGGTTAGGTTAGGTTAGGTTAGGTTAGGTTAGGTTAGGTTAGGTTAGGTTAGGTTAGGTTAGGTTAGGTTAGGTTAGGTTAGGTTAGGTTAGGTTAGGTTAGGTTAGGTTAGGTTAGGTTAGGTTAGGTTAGGTTAGGTTAGGTTAGGTTAGGTTAGGTTAGGTTAGGTTAGGTTAGGTTAGGTTAGGTTAGGTTAGGTTAGGTTAGGTTAGGTTAGGTTAGGTTAGGTTAGGTTAGGTTAGGTTAGGTTAGGTTAGGTTAGGTTAGGTTAGGTTAGGTTAGGTTAGGTTAGGTTAGGTTAGGTTAGGTTAGGTTAGGTTAGGTTAGGTTAGGTTAGGTTAGGTTAGGTTAGGTTAGGTTAGGTTAGGTTAGGTTAGGTTAGGTTAGGTTAGGTTAGGTTAGGTTAGGTTAGGTTAGGTTAGGTTAGGTTAGGTTAGGTTAGGTTAGGTTAGGTTAGGTTAGGTTAGGTTAGGTTAGGTTAGGTTAGGTTAGGTTAGGTTAGGTTAGGTTAGGTTAGGTTAGGTTAGGTTAGGTTAGGTTAGGTTAGGTTAGGTTAGGTTAGGTTAGGTTAGGTTAGGTTAGGTTAGGTTAGGTTAGGTTAGGTTAGGTTAGGTTAGGTTAGGTTAGGTTAGGTTAGGTTAGGTTAGGTTAGGTTAGGTTAGGTTAGGTTAGGTTAGGTTAGGTTAGGTTAGGTTAGGTTAGGTTAGGTTAGGTTAGGTTAGGTTAGGTTAGGTTAGGTTAGGTTAGGTTAGGTTAGGTTAGGTTAGGTTAGGTTAGGTTAGGTTAGGTTAGGTTAGGTTAGGTTAGGTTAGGTTAGGTTAGGTTAGGTTAGGTTAGGTTAGGTTAGGTTAGGTTAGGTTAGGTTAGGTTAGGTTAGGTTAGGTTAGGTTAGGTTAGGTTAGGTTAGGTTAGGTTAGGTTAGGTTAGGTTAGGTTAGGTTAGGTTAGGTTAGGTTAGGTTAGGTTAGGTTAGGTTAGGTTAGGTTAGGTTAGGTTAGGTTAGGTTAGGTTAGGTTAGGTTAGGTTAGGTTAGGTTAGGTTAGGTTAGGTTAGGTTAGGTTAGGTTAGGTTAGGTTAGGTTAGGTTAGGTTAGGTTAGGTTAGGTTAGGTTAGGTTAGGTTAGGTTAGGTTAGGTTAGGTTAGGTTAGGTTAGGTTAGGTTAGGTTAGGTTAGGTTAGGTTAGGTTAGGTTAGGTTAGGTTAGGTTAGGTTAGGTTAGGTTAGGTTAGGTTAGGTTAGGTTAGGTTAGGTTAGGTTAGGTTAGGTTAGGTTAGGTTAGGTTAGGTTAGGTTAGGTTAGGTTAGGTTAGGTTAGGTTAGGTTAGGTTAGGTTAGGTTAGGTTAGGTTAGGTTAGGTTAGGTTAGGTTAGGTTAGGTTAGGTTAGGTTAGGTTAGGTTAGGTTAGGTTAGGTTAGGTTAGGTTAGGTTAGGTTAGGTTAGGTTAGGTTAGGTTAGGTTAGGTTAGGTTAGGTTAGGTTAGGTTAGGTTAGGTTAGGTTAGGTTAGGTTAGGTTAGGTTAGGTTAGGTTAGGTTAGGTTAGGTTAGGTTAGGTTAGGTTAGGTTAGGTTAGGTTAGGTTAGGTTAGGTTAGGTTAGGTTAGGTTAGGTTAGGTTAGGTTAGGTTAGGTTAGGTTAGGTTAGGTTAGGTTAGGTTAGGTTAGGTTAGGTTAGGTTAGGTTAGGTTAGGTTAGGTTAGGTTAGGTTAGGTTAGGTTAGGTTAGGTTAGGTTAGGTTGACGGCCTAGTTGGCGTAGTGGTGAGCAATGTACGACCACACGCACTAGGTCCCGGGTTCGCGTCCCGGTCCGAATGCAATTTATAATTTAATATGTGTTCGGGGTCAGTGGTTAATGGCGAGTACAACCCTTCCCGCACATTTGGGGGGGGATACGAGCCATTGGTGGAATGTTAGAAAGCTTACTATCTCCGTCGGGGACGCCTGATAGAATAGTGAGTGAGTATAGCGGACCGCTGTGGCCGAGCGTAGTACCGCGACGGGGGACGCCCTGACGCGGACTGCGGGTCGGGTCTGTGAACGCGCCCCACTCCCCGCAGGCCGGGGGAGAGGGGTGCGGGAACGGGCAAAACTCACGCGATTGCGCCTTCCTCCGCAGGCCGGGGGGGAGGTGTGAGAGCGTACTGTGGCGTGTTCGAGATTACACTTGTGACCGGGGTAAACCTGGACACGAGGTATGATCGATAATTGCGATTGCGCCTTCGGGTGTAAGAGCAACTTGTATGGTGTTTCCGAAAGTCTGCCGCTTCCGTCGCGTTGCGGTGGGCAAGTAGGAACGACAGGCGAACTAGTACGGCCGGTCGATAAGTCTGAGAAAGTCGGTGGGTAGTTGGAAGCCGAAGGTTGGCCGGGAACTAGATTCGCCTGCTAATTCGGATCGAAGGCTGTTGTTGTTCGATCTGCCTGTACCGGAATGATGGTGGGGACCGCATGATGGTGGGACGCCGGGGTTGCCAAATCGGACCGGTGCGGGTAGCATCGAAGGGACAGCATCAGATGGGCCTGTAGTGGGTGTTAGATGGCTGCCGGGCACTCGCGGAGGTGGACGACCACCCTTAAACTCCACTAATTCGTAAGACTAGCCGGAAAACTCCACTAATTCGTAAGACTAGCCGGAAAGTTCAACTGTGATGTGTAGACTGCTGGGGCAGTATAAGAATGAGTACTACTGTCGAAAGGCGGTGGGAAAATTCGACCCACATTTTGACGGCCTAGTTGGCGTAGTGGTGAGCAATGTACGACCACACGCACTAGGTCCCGGGTTCGCGTCCCGGTCCGAATGCAATTTATAATTTAATATGTGTTCGGGGTCAGTGGTTAATGGCGAGTACAACCCTTCCCGCACATTTGGGGGGGGATACGAGCCATTGGTGGAATGTTAGAAAGCTTACTATCTCCGTCGGGGACGCCTGATAGAATAGTGAGTGAGTATAGCGGACCGCTGTGGCCGAGCGTAGTACCGCGACGGGGGACGCCCTGACGCGGACTGCGGGTCGGGTCTGTGAACGCGCCCCACTCCCCGCAGGCCGGGGGAGAGGGGTGCGGGAACGGGCAAAACTCACGCGATTGCGCCTTCCTCCGCAGGCCGGGGGGGAGGTGTGAGAGCGTACTGTGGCGTGTTCGAGATTACACTTGTGACCGGGGTAAACCTGGACACGAGGTATGATCGATAATTGCGATTGCGCCTTCGGGTGTAAGAGCAACTTGTATGGTGTTTCCGAAAGTCTGCCGCTTCCGTCGCGTTGCGGTGGGCAAGTAGGAACGACAGGCGAACTAGTACGGCCGGTCGATAAGTCTGAGAAAGTCGGTGGGTAGTTGGAAGCCGAAGGTTGGCCGGGAACTAGATTCGCCTGCTAATTCGGATCGAAGGCTGTTGTTGTTCGATCTGCCTGTACCGGAATGATGGTGGGGACCGCATGATGGTGGGACGCCGGGGTTGCCAAATCGGACCGGTGCGGGTAGCATCGAAGGGACAGCATCAGATGGGCCTGTAGTGGGTGTTAGATGGCTGCCGGGCACTCGCGGAGGTGGACGACCACCCTTAAACTCCACTAATTCGTAAGACTAGCCGGAAAGTTCAACTGTGATGTGTAGACTGCTGGGGCAGTATAAGAATGAGTACTACTGTCGAAAGGCGGTGGGAAAATTCGACCCACATTTGGCCTAGTTGGCGTAGTGGTGAGCAATGTACGACCACACGCACTAGGTCCCGGGTTCGCGTCCCGGTCCGAATGCAATTTATAATTTAATATGTGTTCGGGGTCAGTGGTTAATGGCGAGTACAACCCTTCCCGCACATTTGGGGGGGGATACGAGCCATTGGTGGAATGTTAGAAAGCTTACTATCTCCGTCGGGGACGCCTGATAGAATAGTGAGTGAGTATAGCGGACCGCTGTGGCCGAGCGTAGTACCGCGACGGGGGACGCCCTGACGCGGACTGCGGGTCGGGTCTGTGAACGCGCCCCACTCCCCGCAGGCCGGGGGAGAGGGGTGCGGGAACGGGCAACTCACGCGATTGCGCCTTCCTCCGCAGGCCGGGGGGGAGGTGTGAGAGCGTACTGTGGCGTGTTCGAGATTACACTTGTGACCGGGGTAAACCTGGACACGAGGTATGATCGATAATTGCGATTGCGCCTTCGGGTGTAAGAGCAACTTGTATGGTGTTTCCGAAAGTCTGCCGCTTCCGTCGCGTTGCGGTGGGCAAGTAGGAACGACAGGCGAACTAGTACGGCCGGTCGATAAGTCTGAGAAAGTCGGTGGGTAGTTGGAAGCCGAAGGTTGGCCGGGAACTAGATTCGCCTGCTAATTCGGATCGAAGGCTGTTGTTGTTCGATCTGCCTGTACCGGAATGATGGTGGGGACCGCATGATGGTGGGACGCCGGGGTTGCCAAATCGGACCGGTGCGGGTAGCATCGAAGGGACAGCATCAGATGGGCCTGTAGTGGGTGTTAGATGGCTGCCGGGCACTCGCGGAGGTGGACGACCACCCTTAAACTCCACTAATTCGTAAGACTAGCCGGAAAGTTCAACTGTGATGTGTAGACTGCTGGGGCAGTATAAGAATGAGTACTACTGTCGAAAGGCGGTGGGAAAATTCGACCCACATTTGTCCGGGGGAGAGGCTGACTCCTACCGGACGCGTCCCCGGGTGGCGGATGGGGGAATGCCACCTGCGACTGTTGGGACCCGACGACGAGCTTGGTCAGCTCAAGTTGGGACCCAACGACTGCGGGTGGTAGCAGGGAAACCTGCCGCGGACCAACAGCCAGGGTGGGGTGTCAGGCGGACACCCGGGCCCACCGGAGGTAGCGCGGTGTCTCTGGCCGTTTTCACGGTAGGAGGCACTGCGCGGGCCGCACTGCCGGGACTAGCCCGTCGGTGCGGCGGCTGGAGCGGGGCCACTTCGGTGGTCCTGTGTCTAGCGAGGGGTGTCGGCAGCCAGCTCAGTCGGAGCTGGGCCGACGGTAGGGGGGCCGCGGGGGAAGAGGAGTGCCGGTATTGCGGTGCGCCGCTCGTCCCTATCTCCCGCGGCCTAGCGGGGCCACCACCGTTTTGATGGTGGACGCGGTGGGGATGCAGAGGAAGAGGAGCTACGGTATTACGGTGCGCCGTACTCCCTATCCTCTGCAACCGTCTTGGGTGGGTTGGGGGGGTCCGCGGGGGGCGGGAAGAACAAAATATTTCTCCCCGCCTTCCGCGGTCCCAGCGGGGCCGTCACCGCTGATGGCGGCATTTGGGGGGGCGGCAGGGGAAGGGGAGTGTCGGCGTTGTCGCATCCTCTTCTCCTGCGGCCGTTTGGGGGGGCCTTCGGGCGCATTGGACGGGCCTTCGGGCGTTTAGGACGTTTGCCCAGTTTGGGTGGGAGGTATCGGGTATACGTGTATAGATCTATATATGCGTATACCCATTCTTTTTTGCAGAGTGCCCACTTCGGTGGGCGGTGTTAGGATCGTGTGGGGCTGCTCCGGGTACTTCTCTGATTAGCAGAGTGGACTTGCGAGCAGCCTCACGTTTGGGTTGGGGTCTTCCTGGCCACCGCCGGGGCGTCGCGGTTGTATGCTAACGCGATCCCGCGGCGTCCCACTATGGCGGATTGGGGTTAGGCGTTGGGTTTTAGGGGGTATGTCATCGAGTCCCCCACAGTGCCCTCTGGTTAGCAGGGGGCCCGTGCGAGAAATGCATTTCCCAACGATAAAAAAAAAAAAAAAAAAAAAAAAAAAAAAGGTTAGGTTAGGTTAGGTTAGGTTAGGTTAGGTTAGGTTAGGTTAGGTTAGGTTAGGTTAGGTTAGGTTAGGTTAGGTTAGGTTAGGTTAGGTTAGGTTAGGTTAGGTTAGGTTAGGTTAGGTTAGGTTAGGTTAGGTTAGGTTAGGTTAGGTTAGGTTAGGTTAGGTTAGGTTAGGTTAGGTTAGGTTAGGTTAGGTTAGGTTAGGTTAGGTTAGGTTAGGTTAGGTTAGGTTAGGTTAGGTTAGGTTAGGTTAGGTTAGGTTAGGTTAGGTTAGGTTAGGTTAGGTTAGGTTAGGTTAGGTTAGGTTAGGTTAGGTTAGGTTAGGTTAGGTTAGGTTAGGTTAGGTTAGGTTAGGTTAGGTTAGGTTAGGTTAGGTTAGGTTAGGTTAGGTTAGGTTAGGTTAGGTTAGGTTAGGTTAGGTTAGGTTAGGTTAGGTTAGGTTAGGTTAGGTTAGGTTAGGTTAGGTTAGGTTAGGTTAGGTTAGGTTAGGTTAGGTTAGGTTAGGTTAGGTTAGGTTAGGTTAGGTTAGGTTAGGTTAGGTTAGGTTAGGTTAGGTTAGGTTAGGTTAGGTTAGGTTAGGTTAGGTTAGGTTAGGTTAGGTTAGGTTAGGTTAGGTTAGGTTAGGTTAGGTTAGGTTAGGTTAGGTTAGGTTAGGTTAGGTTAGGTTAGGTTAGGTTAGGTTAGGTTAGGTTAGGTTAGGTTAGGTTAGGTTAGGTTAGGTTAGGTTAGGTTAGGTTAGGTTAGGTTAGGTTAGGTTAGGTTAGGTTAGGTTAGGTTAGGTTAGGTTAGGTTAGGTTAGGTTAGGTTAGGTTAGGTTAGGTTAGGTTAGGTTAGGTTAGGTTAGGTTAGGTTAGGTTAGGTTAGGTTAGGTTAGGTTAGGTTAGGTTAGGTTAGGTTAGGTTAGGTTAGGTTAGGTTAGGTTAGGTTAGGTTAGGTTAGGTTAGGTTAGGTTAGGTTAGGTTAGGTTAGGTTAGGTTAGGTTAGGTTAGGTTAGGTTAGGTTAGGTTAGGTTAGGTTAGGTTAGGTTAGGTTAGGTTAGGTTAGGTTAGGTTAGGTTAGGTTAGGTTAGGTTAGGTTAGGTTAGGTTAGGTTAGGTTAGGTTAGGTTAGGTTAGGTTAGGTTAGGTTAGGTTAGGTTAGGTTAGGTTAGGTTAGGTTAGGTTAGGTTAGGTTAGGTTAGGTTAGGTTAGGTTAGGTTAGGTTAGGTTAGGTTAGGTTAGGTTAGGTTAGGTTAGGTTAGGTTAGGTTAGGTTAGGTTAGGTTAGGTTAGGTTAGGTTAGGTTAGGTTAGGTTAGGTTAGGTTAGGTTAGGTTAGGTTAGGTTAGGTTAGGTTAGGTTAGGTTAGGTTAGGTTAGGTTAGGTTAGGTTAGGTTAGGTTAGGTTAGGTTAGGTTAGGTTAGGTTAGGTTAGGTTAGGTTAGGTTAGGTTAGGTTAGGTTAGGTTAGGTTAGGTTAGGTTAGGTTAGGTTAGGTTAGGTTAGGTTAGGTTAGGTTAGGTTAGGTTAGGTTAGGTTAGGTTAGGTTAGGTTAGGTTAGGTTAGGTTAGGTTAGGTTAGGTTAGGTTAGGTTAGGTTAGGTTAGGTTAGGTTAGGTTAGGTTAGGTTAGGTTAGGTTAGGTTAGGTTAGGTTAGGTTAGGTTAGGTTAGGTTAGGTTAGGTTAGGTTAGGTTAGGTTAGGTTAGGTTAGGTTAGGTTAGGTTAGGTTAGGTTAGGTTAGGTTAGGTTAGGTTAGGTTAGGTTAGGTTAGGTTAGGTTAGGTTAGGTTAGGTTAGGTTAGGTTAGGTTAGGTTAGGTTAGGTTAGGTTAGGTTAGGTTAGGTTAGGTTAGGTTAGGTTAGGTTAGGTTAGGTTAGGTTAGGTTAGGTTAGGTTAGGTTAGGTTAGGTTAGGTTAGGTTAGGTTAGGTTAGGTTAGGTTAGGTTAGGTTAGGTTAGGTTAGGTTAGGTTAGGTTAGGTTAGGTTAGGTTAGGTTAGGTTAGGTTAGGTTAGGTTAGGTTAGGTTAGGTTAGGTTAGGTTAGGTTAGGTTAGGTTAGGTTAGGTTAGGTTAGGTTAGGTTAGGTTAGGTTAGGTTAGGTTAGGTTAGGTTAGGTTAGGTTAGGTTAGGTTAGGTTAGGTTAGGTTAGGTTAGGTTAGGTTAGGTTAGGTTAGGTTAGGTTAGGTTAGGTTAGGTTAGGTTAGGTTAGGTTAGGTTAGGTTAGGTTAGGTTAGGTTAGGTTAGGTTAGGTTAGGTTAGGTTAGGTTAGGTTAGGTTAGGTTAGGTTAGGTTAGGTTAGGTTAGGTTAGGTTAGGTTAGGTTAGGTTAGGTTAGGTTAGGTTAGGTTAGGTTAGGT
Source organism: Boloria euphrosyne (assembly GCA_951802675.2). NCBI lineage: Eukaryota > Metazoa > Arthropoda > Insecta > Lepidoptera > Nymphalidae > Boloria > Boloria euphrosyne. Next base: position 38,102 of record CATOQK020000005.1, read on the forward strand.
TAGGTTAGGTTAGGTTAGGTTAGGTTAGGTTAGGTTAGGTTAGGTTAGGTTAGGTTAGGTTAGGTTAGGTTAGGTTAGGTTAGGTTAGGTTAGGTTAGGTTAGGTTAGGTTAGGTTAGGTTAGGTTAGGTTAGGTTAGGTTAGGTTAGGTTAGGTTAGGTTAGGTTAGGTTAGGTTAGGTTAGGTTAGGTTAGGTTAGGTTAGGTTAGGTTAGGTTAGGTTAGGTTAGGTTAGGTTAGGTTAGGTTAGGTTAGGTTAGGTTAGGTTAGGTTAGGTTAGGTTAGGTTAGGTTAGGTTAGGTTAGGTTAGGTTAGGTTAGGTTAGGTTAGGTTAGGTTAGGTTAGGTTAGGTTAGGTTAGGTTAGGTTAGGTTAGGTTAGGTTAGGTTAGGTTAGGTTAGGTTAGGTTAGGTTAGGTTAGGTTAGGTTAGGTTAGGTTAGGTTAGGTTAGGTTAGGTTAGGTTAGGTTAGGTTAGGTTAGGTTAGGTTAGGTTAGGTTAGGTTAGGTTAGGTTAGGTTAGGTTAGGTTAGGTTAGGTTAGGTTAGGTTAGGTTAGGTTAGGTTAGGTTAGGTTAGGTTAGGTTAGGTTAGGTTAGGTTAGGTTAGGTTAGGTTAGGTTAGGTTAGGTTAGGTTAGGTTAGGTTAGGTTAGGTTAGGTTAGGTTAGGTTAGGTTAGGTTAGGTTAGGTTAGGTTAGGTTAGGTTAGGTTAGGTTAGGTTAGGTTAGGTTAGGTTAGGTTAGGTTAGGTTAGGTTAGGTTAGGTTAGGTTAGGTTAGGTTAGGTTAGGTTAGGTTAGGTTAGGTTAGGTTAGGTTAGGTTAGGTTAGGTTAGGTTAGGTTAGGTTAGGTTAGGTTAGGTTAGGTTAGGTTAGGTTAGGTTAGGTTAGGTTAGGTTAGGTTAGGTTAGGTTAGGTTAGGTTAGGTTAGGTTAGGTTAGGTTAGGTTAGGTTAGGTTAGGTTAGGTTAGGTTAGGTTAGGTTAGGTTAGGTTAGGTTAGGTTAGGTTAGGTTAGGTTAGGTTAGGTTAGGTTAGGTTAGGTTAGGTTAGGTTAGGTTAGGTTAGGTTAGGTTAGGTTAGGTTAGGTTAGGTTAGGTTAGGTTAGGTTAGGTTAGGTTAGGTTAGGTTAGGTTAGGTTAGGTTAGGTTAGGTTAGGTTAGGTTAGGTTAGGTTAGGTTAGGTTAGGTTAGGTTAGGTTAGGTTAGGTTAGGTTAGGTTAGGTTAGGTTAGGTTAGGTTAGGTTAGGTTAGGTTAGGTTAGGTTAGGTTAGGTTAGGTTAGGTTAGGTTAGGTTAGGTTAGGTTAGGTTAGGTTAGGTTAGGTTAGGTTAGGTTAGGTTAGGTTAGGTTAGGTTAGGTTAGGTTAGGTTAGGTTAGGTTAGGTTAGGTTAGGTTAGGTTAGGTTAGGTTAGGTTAGGTTAGGTTAGGTTAGGTTAGGTTAGGTTAGGTTAGGTTAGGTTAGGTTAGGTTAGGTTAGGTTAGGTTAGGTTAGGTTAGGTTAGGTTAGGTTAGGTTAGGTTAGGTTAGGTTAGGTTAGGTTAGGTTAGGTTAGGTTAGGTTAGGTTAGGTTAGGTTAGGTTAGGTTAGGTTAGGTTAGGTTAGGTTAGGTTAGGTTAGGTTAGGTTAGGTTAGGTTAGGTTAGGTTAGGTTAGGTTAGGTTAGGTTAGGTTAGGTTAGGTTAGGTTAGGTTAGGTTAGGTTAGGTTAGGTTAGGTTAGGTTAGGTTAGGTTAGGTTAGGTTAGGTTAGGTTAGGTTAGGTTAGGTTAGGTTAGGTTAGGTTAGGTTAGGTTAGGTTAGGTTAGGTTAGGTTAGGTTAGGTTAGGTTAGGTTAGGTTAGGTTAGGTTAGGTTAGGTTAGGTTAGGTTAGGTTAGGTTAGGTTAGGTTAGGTTAGGTTAGGTTAGGTTAGG
>CATOQK020000005.1:45000-50000 GCA_951802675.2 Boloria euphrosyne
CGGTGGAGCCTAGCTCCAAAGAGATGGTAGAATGAGTACCACCGGTGGAGGCCGGTGGGAAAATTCGAATCTCTTTTTGACGGGCCAGTTGGCGTAGTGGTGAGCAATGTACGACCCACGCACTGGTCCCCGGGTTCGTGTCCCGGTCCGAACATAATTTAATAATTTATATATGTTCGGGGTCGGTGGTCTATAGCGAGTACAACCACCCCCGCATAATTTGGGGGTGGCTACGAGCTATTGGAGGCATGTTTAGAAAGCTCTAAGCCTGACGGGGCGGTGAGTTAGTATAAACATAACTCTGTGGTGTGTGACCGAAAGTTCACTGCTTCAGAAGTCCTAGGCAGACGGCCCATAATGGACGGACGTTGCGGTGGATTAGTAGGTATGACGGTGGAGCCTAGCTCCAAAGAGATGGTAGAATGAGTACCACCGGTGGAGGCCGGTGGGAAAATTCGAATCTCTTGACGGGCCAGTTGGCGTAGTGGTGAGCAATGTACGACCCACGCACTGGTCCCCGGGTTCGTGTCCCGGTCCGAACATAATTTAATAATTTATATATGTTCGGGGTCGGTGGTCTATAGCGAGTACAACCACCCCCGCATAATTTGGGGGTGGCTACGAGCTATTGGAGGCATGTTTAGAAAGCTCTAAGCCTGACGGGGCGGTGAGTTAGTATAAACATAACTCTGTGGTGTGTGACCGAAAGTTCACTGCTTCAGAAGTCCTAGGCAGACGGCCTATAATGGACGGACGTTGCGGTGGATTAGTAGGTATGACGGTGGAGCCTAGCTCCAAAGAGATGGTAGAATGAGTACCACCGGTGGAGGCCGGTGGGAAAATTCGAATCTCTTGACGGGCCAGTTGGCGTAGTGGTGAGCAATGTACGACCCACGCACTGGTCCCCGGGTTCGTGTCCCGGTCCGAACATAATTTAATAATTTATATATGTTCGGGGTCGGTGGTCTATAGCGAGTACAACCACCCCCGCATAATTTGGGGGTGGCTACGAGCTATTGGAGGCATGTTTAGAAAGCTCTAAGCCCGACGGGGCGGTGAGTTAGTATAAACATAACTCTGTGGTGTGTGACCGAAAGTTCACTGCTTCAGAAGTCCTAGGCAGACGGCCTATAATGGACGGACGTTGCGGTGGATTAGTAGGTATGACGGTGGAGCCTAGCTCCAAAGAGATGGTAGAATGAGTACCACCGGTGGAGGCCGGTGGGAAAATTCGAATCTCTTTGACGGGCCAGTTGGCGTAGTGGTGAGCAATGTACGACCCACGCACTGGTCCCCGGGTTCGTGTCCCGGTCCGAACATAATTTAATAATTTATATATGTTCGGGGTCGGTGGTCTATAGCGAGTACAACCACCCCCGCATAATTTGGGGGTGGCTACGAGCTATTGGAGGCATGTTTAGAAAGCTCTAAGCCTGACGGGGCGGTGAGTTAGTATAAACATAACTCTGTGGTGTGTGACCGAAAGTTCACTGCTTCAGAAGTCCTAGGCAGACGGCCTATAATGGACGGACGTTGCGGTGGATTAGTAGGTATGACGGTGGAGCCTAGCTCCAAAGAGATGGTAGAATGAGTACCACCGGTGGAGGCCGGTGGGAAAATTCGAATCTCTTTAGGAGACGTTTAAAAACGAGCGTTTACGAGCGTTTTTGAATTGTTTGGGCGTTTTCTTGTGATTCGGGCGTTTTTTACTTTGGCGTTTATTTTGGATTTTTGATTTCTGCATGTGATTTGGCTTTCTGTTGCACCGGCGTTTTTTGTGGGCGTTTTTTGTAGGCGTTTTTCTTGTTTGTGGGCGTTTTTTTTTTTTTTTTTTTTTTTTTTTGGTGTTTTGTGTGTGTTTTTGGGGTGTATGCACTGACGGATGAGTCATGAATGACTCAGACGTCAGTGCGGACACGGACGTGTCTGCGGGGCGCAAACGCGTCAGAGACGCGCCTCCGCAACCGAGCTCCGGCTCAGGTTCGGAGGACGGTCAGACGCTTAGCGCAAAGGTGGAGAAGGCCAGCCGGGGCCGCACCTACGGTCAGAGGGGTGGTGCTGGGCCGGCACGCGCGAGGGTGGCTCATCGTGAGCTCCGTGAGGTGGAGGCAAGGGAGGAGGAGTTCGCTCGCAGCTTGAAGGCGAGGGAGTTCCGAAAGGACCAGCACAAACTGGTCTTTAGGTTCGGGTCCGATATTTCTGGGTCCGATACGCCGGTACCTGTAGACCCTGCTCTTCAGACCTCTGAGGAGCTAAAGGTACTTGGCATGGGGAGTGCAGCGGCGGTGTTAGAGGTTGCCATGAGGTCTACAAACCTCAAGGGCACTTATGTGAAGAAGTTGAAGGAGGCGTCTGCAGCAGTGCAGATAGTGGTAGAGGCACTGGCAAATCGCACAGCGGCGGAGGAGACCCGCAGCTTGAAGGCGGAGATTGAGAGAATGCGTCGGAGGAACGAGCATCTGGAGTCGGAGCTCAAGGCGTACCGGAGGGAGTTCTCTGGTCTCCGGAAAGAGCTAGCGGGTGCGGGAGCCAAGAGTGGGCCCTCGGATGCCTTGGGGACGGAGTGGCTTCAAGAAATTCAGGCCTCTCTCGCTCGTACCCTGGGCGATATGCTGGACGCCAAGCTGGATGCTAGGCTGTCCGGCATAGAGGCCAGGCTCCCGCCTGCTGAACCAGTCCGTCCACCACTGGCAGCTGACAGGCGCAAAGAGGCCGCTCCGGCCTCGGCTCCACCTTCAGCTCCTGCCACAGCTGTGGCTGCGCCAACCGGGGCATCTGAGGGCACTTCGGGGGCTAGGAAGAAGACCCCGAAAATGAAGAAGAAGACGGCTCCCCGCCCTCGTTCTTCTGGGCCGGCACCGGCAGCTGCTACGGCTGCCACCTCTGCACCCCCTGCAGTGGCGGGACCGAGCACTGCAGTGGACTCACAAGAGGGTACGTGGGCCACTGTAGTAAGGAAAGGTAAGGGCAAGGGGAAGAAGTCGGCCCCAGTGTACGCTCCTGCACCGTCGGCTCCCTCGGCTTCGAGGGCGCACTCGAAGTCGAGGGCTCCGGCCCCTAAGCCCAAGCTGGGGGCCCCGCCCCGTACTACGGCCCTCACAATTACCCTGCTGCCTGAGGCAGAGACTAAGGGGGTCACATATGGCCAGGTGCTGGAGCGGGCACAACAAAAGGTAGACCTGGCTCAAGTCGGGGTAAGTGGAGGGCTCACGGTCAGGCGTGCCGCTACGGGGGGTCGAGTAATTGAACTCCCCACCTCTACGTCTCCGGAGGTAGCGGATCGCCTGGCGGAGAAAATTCGCCAGGCCCTTGACGGACTGGCGACGGTCGCTCGTCCCATCAAGCAGGGGGACCTGATGCTCACTGGCCTTGACGACTCCTCCACTAAGGAGGGGATAGCCCTGGCAGTCGTTGAGGTGGGGGGCTGCCACTTGAAGGACGTCAGGGTCTCTGAGATTCAGGTGGGGAAGGGCGGTATGGGTATGGCTGTCGTGCGATGCCCCGTCACGACAGCCAAGAAGGTGGCTGATGCTGGCCGGCTCCAAGTCGGCTGGTATTCAGCCAAAGTGGAGGTACTGGAGCAGCGCCCCATGCGGTGCTACAGGTGTATGGGGCTGGGGCACACTAGACCCATGTGCCCATCTAGCACCGCTAGGGGGCACCTGTGCCACCGCTGCGGCGAAGAGGGGCACGTTGCCGTTGACTGCGCGGCAAGGAGGCCGCGCTGCAAAGTCTGCGCGGACGCGGGACGCCCCTCGGGGCACATAATGGGTGGCCGGGATTGCCGGCCACCCTCCACAAGGGGTAAGGTGACCCAACAGACCAGGGCCACCACAAGGGACGGAAGCCGTAGGGCTGCTGAGGAGGAGGCGGAGATGTCCTCATAATGGTAGGACAAACCCGCTTCCTTCAAGCGAATGTCAACCACTCGGCCGGAGCGCAGGACCTGCTGTTGCAGTCCATGGCCGAGTGGGAAATCGACGTGACGGTGGCCTGCGAGCCCTACTATGTCCCCTCTCAGAATCCGCACTGGGTGGGGGACTTGGAGGGCTCTGTGGCCATCTTGACAAGGAGTGGTACCGGCCCCCACCTCTCGAAGAGCGAGAGGGGTTCGGGTTTCGTCGTTGCAAGGTGGGGGGAGTACGCCATCGTTGGGGTGTACTTCTCCCCCAACCGCACCCTGGCAGAGTTTGAGGTTTTCCTTGATTCTGTCAGGGCTGCGGTGGGCCGGCAGTCGCCGAGGAAGACCATCGTCCTCGGCGACTTTAATGCGAAATCCCGAGCCTGGGGGAACCCCGCCTCGGACGCTCGTGGGAGAGAAGTCCAGGTGTGGGCCCTGCTCTCTGGGCTGTCCCTCTTGAATGTGGGGACGGCCTTCACGTGCGTGCGGCATCAGGGTGGGTCTGTGGTGGACCTGTCGTTTGCCACCCCTGATGTCGCACGGGACGTGAGGAACTGGAGAGTGGAGGAGGAGGTGGAGACCCTGTCGGACCACTTATACGTCCGATTTGAGGTCTCCACCAGTCCGGCACCGGTGGATCGCCTCGGTGGCTCATCTCGAGCGCTCCCGAGATGGGCCCTTGGCCGGCTCGACGCCGAGCTGGCCCGTGAGGCGACCATTGTCGCGGTCTGGGGTAATCCCCAGGGGATGGTGGTGGGTGCCAGCTCCGATGTAGAGGAGCTGGCTGGCCGCATGCGCGACACCCTCACAAGGGTGTGCGATGCGGCCATGCCGCGGTGGCGGCGGTCAAGGGGCCGCAGGCGTCAAGTTTATTGGTGGTCGCCCGAAATTGCGGAACTTCGGGCGGCCAGCAACAGGGCGAGAAGGGAATTTGTGCGGTGCCGTAGGAGGCATGGCGTGAACCCGGATTTAGAGACTGAGCTGCGGCTGGCCTACAATTCTGCCAAGAAGGCCCTGCAGCTCGCCATCAGTCGGGCTAAAGAGGCGGCCCGCCAGGAGCTCCTGGCGGACCTGGACCGGGATCCGTGGGGGCGCCCTT
>CATOQK020000006.1:0-24666 GCA_951802675.2 Boloria euphrosyne
GTTAGGTTAGGTTAGGTTAGGTTAGGTTAGGTTAGGTTAGGTTAGGTTAGGTTAGGTTAGGTTAGGTTAGGTTAGGTTAGGTTAGGTTAGGTTAGGTTAGGTTAGGTTAGGTTAGGTTAGGTTAGGTTAGGTTAGGTTAGGTTAGGTTAGGTTAGGTTAGGTTAGGTTAGGTTAGGTTAGGTTAGGTTAGGTTAGGTTAGGTTAGGTTAGGTTAGGTTAGGTTAGGTTAGGTTAGGTTAGGTTAGGTTAGGTTAGGTTAGGTTAGGTTAGGTTAGGTTAGGTTAGGTTAGGTTAGGTTAGGTTAGGTTAGGTTAGGTTAGGTTAGGTTAGGTTAGGTTAGGTTAGGTTAGGTTAGGTTAGGTTAGGTTAGGTTAGGTTAGGTTAGGTTAGGTTAGGTTAGGTTAGGTTAGGTTAGGTTAGGTTAGGTTAGGTTAGGTTAGGTTAGGTTAGGTTAGGTTAGGTTAGGTTAGGTTAGGTTAGGTTAGGTTAGGTTAGGTTAGGTTAGGTTAGGTTAGGTTAGGTTAGGTTAGGTTAGGTTAGGTTAGGTTAGGTTAGGTTAGGTTAGGTTAGGTTAGGTTAGGTTAGGTTAGGTTAGGTTAGGTTAGGTTAGGTTAGGTTAGGTTAGGTTAGGTTAGGTTAGGTTAGGTTAGGTTAGGTTAGGTTAGGTTAGGTTAGGTTAGGTTAGGTTAGGTTAGGTTAGGTTAGGTTAGGTTAGGTTAGGTTAGGTTAGGTTAGGTTAGGTTAGGTTAGGTTAGGTTAGGTTAGGTTAGGTTAGGTTAGGTTAGGTTAGGTTAGGTTAGGTTAGGTTAGGTTAGGTTAGGTTAGGTTAGGTTAGGTTAGGTTAGGTTAGGTTAGGTTAGGTTAGGTTAGGTTAGGTTAGGTTAGGTTAGGTTAGGTTAGGTTAGGTTAGGTTAGGTTAGGTTAGGTTAGGTTAGGTTAGGTTAGGTTAGGTTAGGTTAGGTTAGGTTAGGTTAGGTTAGGTTAGGTTAGGTTAGGTTAGGTTAGGTTAGGTTAGGTTAGGTTAGGTTAGGTTAGGTTAGGTTAGGTTAGGTTAGGTTAGGTTAGGTTAGGTTAGGTTAGGTTAGGTTAGGTTAGGTTAGGTTAGGTTAGGTTAGGTTAGGTTAGGTTAGGTTAGGTTAGGTTAGGTTAGGTTAGGTTAGGTTAGGTTAGGTTAGGTTAGGTTAGGTTAGGTTAGGTTAGGTTAGGTTAGGTTAGGTTAGGTTAGGTTAGGTTAGGTTAGGTTAGGTTAGGTTAGGTTAGGTTAGGTTAGGTTAGGTTAGGTTAGGTTAGGTTAGGTTAGGTTAGGTTAGGTTAGGTTAGGTTAGGTTAGGTTAGGTTAGGTTAGGTTAGGTTAGGTTAGGTTAGGTTAGGTTAGGTTAGGTTAGGTTAGGTTAGGTTAGGTTAGGTTAGGTTAGGTTAGGTTAGGTTAGGTTAGGTTAGGTTAGGTTAGGTTAGGTTAGGTTAGGTTAGGTTAGGTTAGGTTAGGTTAGGTTAGGTTAGGTTAGGTTAGGTTAGGTTAGGTTAGGTTAGGTTAGGTTAGGTTAGGTTAGGTTAGGTTAGGTTAGGTTAGGTTAGGTTAGGTTAGGTTAGGTTAGGTTAGGTTAGGTTAGGTTAGGTTAGGTTAGGTTAGGTTAGGTTAGGTTAGGTTAGGTTAGGTTAGGTTAGGTTAGGTTAGGTTAGGTTAGGTTAGGTTAGGTTAGGTTAGGTTAGGTTAGGTTAGGTTAGGTTAGGTTAGGTTAGGTTAGGTTAGGTTAGGTTAGGTTAGGTTAGGTTAGGTTAGGTTAGGTTAGGTTAGGTTAGGTTAGGTTAGGTTAGGTTAGGTTAGGTTAGGTTAGGTTAGGTTAGGTTAGGTTAGGTTAGGTTAGGTTAGGTTAGGTTAGGTTAGGTTAGGTTAGGTTAGGTTAGGTTAGGTTAGGTTAGGTTAGGTTAGGTTAGGTTAGGTTAGGTTAGGTTAGGTTAGGTTAGGTTAGGTTAGGTTAGGTTAGGTTAGGTTAGGTTAGGTTAGGTTAGGTTAGGTTAGGTTAGGTTAGGTTAGGTTAGGTTAGGTTAGGTTAGGTTAGGTTAGGTTAGGTTAGGTTAGGTTAGGTTAGGTTAGGTTAGGTTAGGTTAGGTTAGGTTAGGTTAGGTTAGGTTAGGTTAGGTTAGGTTAGGTTAGGTTAGGTTAGGTTAGGTTAGGTTAGGTTAGGTTAGGTTAGGTTAGGTTAGGTTAGGTTAGGTTAGGTTAGGTTAGGTTAGGTTAGGTTAGGTTAGGTTAGGTTAGGTTAGGTTAGGTTAGGTTAGGTTAGGTTAGGTTAGGTTAGGTTAGGTTAGGTTAGGTTAGGTTAGGTTAGGTTAGGTTAGGTTAGGTTAGGTTAGGTTAGGTTAGGTTAGGTTAGGTTAGGTTAGGTTAGGTTAGGTTAGGTTAGGTTAGGTTAGGTTAGGTTAGGTTAGGTTAGGTTAGGTTAGGTTAGGTTAGGTTAGGTTAGGTTAGGTTAGGTTAGGTTAGGTTAGGTTAGGTTAGGTTAGGTTAGGTTAGGTTAGGTTAGGTTAGGTTAGGTTAGGTTAGGTTAGGTTAGGTTAGGTTAGGTTAGGTTAGGTTAGGTTAGGTTAGGTTAGGTTAGGTTAGGTTAGGTTAGGTTAGGTTAGGTTAGGTTAGGTTAGGTTAGGTTAGGTTAGGTTAGGTTAGGTTAGGTTAGGTTAGGTTAGGTTAGGTTAGGTTAGGTTAGGTTAGGTTAGGTTAGGTTAGGTTAGGTTAGGTTAGGTTAGGTTAGGTTAGGTTAGGTTAGGTTAGGTTAGGTTAGGTTAGGTTAGGTTAGGTTAGGTTAGGTTAGGTTAGGTTAGGTTAGGTTAGGTTAGGTTAGGTTAGGTTAGGTTAGGTTAGGTTAGGTTAGGTTAGGTTAGGTTAGGTTAGGTTAGGTTAGGTTAGGTTAGGTTAGGTTAGGTTAGGTTAGGTTAGGTTAGGTTAGGTTAGGTTAGGTTAGGTTAGGTTAGGTTAGGTTAGGTTAGGTTAGGTTAGGTTAGGTTAGGTTAGGTTAGGTTAGGTTAGGTTAGGTTAGGTTAGGTTAGGTTAGGTTAGGTTAGGTTAGGTTAGGTTAGGTTAGGTTAGGTTAGGTTAGGTTAGGTTAGGTTAGGTTAGGTTAGGTTAGGTTAGGTTAGGTTAGGTTAGGTTAGGTTAGGTTAGGTTAGGTTAGGTTAGGTTAGGTTAGGTTAGGTTAGGTTAGGTTAGGTTAGGTTAGGTTAGGTTAGGTTAGGTTAGGTTAGGTTAGGTTAGGTTAGGTTAGGTTAGGTTAGGTTAGGTTAGGTTAGGTTAGGTTAGGTTAGGTTAGGTTAGGTTAGGTTAGGTTAGGTTAGGTTAGGTTAGGTTAGGTTAGGTTAGGTTAGGTTAGGTTAGGTTAGGTTAGGTTAGGTTAGGTTAGGTTAGGTTAGGTTAGGTTAGGTTAGGTTAGGTTAGGTTAGGTTAGGTTAGGTTAGGTTAGGTTAGGTTAGGTTAGGTTAGGTTAGGTTAGGTTAGGTTAGGTTAGGTTAGGTTAGGTTAGGTTAGGTTAGGTTAGGTTAGGTTAGGTTAGGTTAGGTTAGGTTAGGTTAGGTTAGGTTAGGTTAGGTTAGGTTAGGTTAGGTTAGGTTAGGTTAGGTTAGGTTAGGTTAGGTTAGGTTAGGTTAGGTTAGGTTAGGTTAGGTTAGGTTAGGTTAGGTTAGGTTAGGTTAGGTTAGGTTAGGTTAGGTTAGGTTAGGTTAGGTTAGGTTAGGTTAGGTTAGGTTAGGTTAGGTTAGGTTAGGTTAGGTTAGGTTAGGTTAGGTTAGGTTAGGTTAGGTTAGGTTAGGTTAGGTTAGGTTAGGTTAGGTTAGGTTAGGTTAGGTTAGGTTAGGTTAGGTTAGGTTAGGTTAGGTTAGGTTAGGTTAGGTTAGGTTAGGTTAGGTTAGGTTAGGTTAGGTTAGGTTAGGTTAGGTTAGGTTAGGTTAGGTTAGGTTAGGTTAGGTTAGGTTAGGTTAGGTTAGGTTAGGTTAGGTTAGGTTAGGTTAGGTTAGGTTAGGTTAGGTTAGGTTAGGTTAGGTTAGGTTAGGTTAGGTTAGGTTAGGTTAGGTTAGGTTAGGTTAGGTTAGGTTAGGTTAGGTTAGGTTAGGTTAGGTTAGGTTAGGTTAGGTTAGGTTAGGTTAGGTTAGGTTAGGTTAGGTTAGGTTAGGTTAGGTTAGGTTAGGTTAGGTTAGGTTAGGTTAGGTTAGGTTAGGTTAGGTTAGGTTAGGTTAGGTTAGGTTAGGTTAGGTTAGGTTAGGTTAGGTTAGGTTAGGTTAGGTTAGGTTAGGTTAGGTTAGGTTAGGTTAGGTTAGGTTAGGTTAGGTTAGGTTAGGTTAGGTTAGGTTAGGTTAGGTTAGGTTAGGTTAGGTTAGGTTAGGTTAGGTTAGGTTAGGTTAGGTTAGGTTAGGTTAGGTTAGGTTAGGTTAGGTTAGGTTAGGTTAGGTTAGGTTAGGTTAGGTTAGGTTAGGTTAGGTTAGGTTAGGTTAGGTTAGGTTAGGTTAGGTTAGGTTAGGTTAGGTTAGGTTAGGTTAGGTTAGGTTAGGTTAGGTTAGGTTAGGTTAGGTTAGGTTAGGTTAGGTTAGGTTAGGTTAGGTTAGGTTAGGTTAGGTTAGGTTAGGTTAGGTTAGGTTAGGTTAGGTTAGGTTAGGTTAGGTTAGGTTAGGTTAGGTTAGGTTAGGTTAGGTTAGGTTAGGTTAGGTTAGGTTAGGTTAGGTTAGGTTAGGTTAGGTTAGGTTAGGTTAGGTTAGGTTAGGTTAGGTTAGGTTAGGTTAGGTTAGGTTAGGTTAGGTTAGGTTAGGTTAGGTTAGGTTAGGTTAGGTTAGGTTAGGTTAGGTTAGGTTAGGTTAGGTTAGGTTAGGTTAGGTTAGGTTAGGTTAGGTTAGGTTAGGTTAGGTTAGGTTAGGTTAGGTTAGGTTAGGTTAGGTTAGGTTAGGTTAGGTTAGGTTAGGTTAGGTTAGGTTAGGTTAGGTTAGGTTAGGTTAGGTTAGGTTAGGTTAGGTTAGGTTAGGTTAGGTTAGGTTAGGTTAGGTTAGGTTAGGTTAGGTTAGGTTAGGTTAGGTTAGGTTAGGTTAGGTTAGGTTAGGTTAGGTTAGGTTAGGTTAGGTTAGGTTAGGTTAGGTTAGGTTAGGTTAGGTTAGGTTAGGTTAGGTTAGGTTAGGTTAGGTTAGGTTAGGTTAGGTTAGGTTAGGTTAGGTTAGGTTAGGTTAGGTTAGGTTAGGTTAGGTTAGGTTAGGTTAGGTTAGGTTAGGTTAGGTTAGGTTAGGTTAGGTTAGGTTAGGTTAGGTTAGGTTAGGTTAGGTTAGGTTAGGTTAGGTTAGGTTAGGTTAGGTTAGGTTAGGTTAGGTTAGGTTAGGTTAGGTTAGGTTAGGTTAGGTTAGGTTAGGTTAGGTTAGGTTAGGTTAGGTTAGGTTAGGTTAGGTTAGGTTAGGTTAGGTTAGGTTAGGTTAGGTTAGGTTAGGTTAGGTTAGGTTAGGTTAGGTTAGGTTAGGTTAGGTTAGGTTAGGTTAGGTTAGGTTAGGTTAGGTTAGGTTAGGTTAGGTTAGGTTAGGTTAGGTTAGGTTAGGTTAGGTTAGGTTAGGTTAGGTTAGGTTAGGTTAGGTTAGGTTAGGTTAGGTTAGGTTAGGTTAGGTTAGGTTAGGTTAGGTTAGGTTAGGTTAGGTTAGGTTAGGTTAGGTTAGGTTAGGTTAGGTTAGGTTAGGTTAGGTTAGGTTAGGTTAGGTTAGGTTAGGTTAGGTTAGGTTAGGTTAGGTTAGGTTAGGTTAGGTTAGGTTAGGTTAGGTTAGGTTAGGTTAGGTTAGGTTAGGTTAGGTTAGGTTAGGTTAGGTTAGGTTAGGTTAGGTTAGGTTAGGTTAGGTTAGGTTAGGTTAGGTTAGGTTAGGTTAGGTTAGGTTAGGTTAGGTTAGGTTAGGTTAGGTTAGGTTAGGTTAGGTTAGGTTAGGTTAGGTTAGGTTAGGTTAGGTTAGGTTAGGTTAGGTTAGGTTAGGTTAGGTTAGGTTAGGTTAGGTTAGGTTAGGTTAGGTTAGGTTAGGTTAGGTTAGGTTAGGTTAGGTTAGGTTAGGTTAGGTTAGGTTAGGTTAGGTTAGGTTAGGTTAGGTTAGGTTAGGTTAGGTTAGGTTAGGTTAGGTTAGGTTAGGTTAGGTTAGGTTAGGTTAGGTTAGGTTAGGTTAGGTTAGGTTAGGTTAGGTTAGGTTAGGTTAGGTTAGGTTAGGTTAGGTTAGGTTAGGTTAGGTTAGGTTAGGTTAGGTTAGGTTAGGTTAGGTTAGGTTAGGTTAGGTTAGGTTAGGTTAGGTTAGGTTAGGTTAGGTTAGGTTAGGTTAGGTTAGGTTAGGTTAGGTTAGGTTAGGTTAGGTTAGGTTAGGTTAGGTTAGGTTAGGTTAGGTTAGGTTAGGTTAGGTTAGGTTAGGTTAGGTTAGGTTAGGTTAGGTTAGGTTAGGTTAGGTTAGGTTAGGTTAGGTTAGGTTAGGTTAGGTTAGGTTAGGTTAGGTTAGGTTAGGTTAGGTTAGGTTAGGTTAGGTTAGGTTAGGTTAGGTTAGGTTAGGTTAGGTTAGGTTAGGTTAGGTTAGGTTAGGTTAGGTTAGGTTAGGTTAGGTTAGGTTAGGTTAGGTTAGGTTAGGTTAGGTTAGGTTAGGTTAGGTTAGGTTAGGTTAGGTTAGGTTAGGTTAGGTTAGGTTAGGTTAGGTTAGGTTAGGTTAGGTTAGGTTAGGTTAGGTTAGGTTAGGTTAGGTTAGGTTAGGTTAGGTTAGGTTAGGTTAGGTTAGGTTAGGTTAGGTTAGGTTAGGTTAGGTTAGGTTAGGTTAGGTTAGGTTAGGTTAGGTTAGGTTAGGTTAGGTTAGGTTAGGTTAGGTTAGGTTAGGTTAGGTTAGGTTAGGTTAGGTTAGGTTAGGTTAGGTTAGGTTAGGTTAGGTTAGGTTAGGTTAGGTTAGGTTAGGTTAGGTTAGGTTAGGTTAGGTTAGGTTAGGTTAGGTTAGGTTAGGTTAGGTTAGGTTAGGTTAGGTTAGGTTAGGTTAGGTTAGGTTAGGTTAGGTTAGGTTAGGTTAGGTTAGGTTAGGTTAGGTTAGGTTAGGTTAGGTTAGGTTAGGTTAGGTTAGGTTAGGTTAGGTTAGGTTAGGTTAGGTTAGGTTAGGTTAGGTTAGGTTAGGTTAGGTTAGGTTAGGTTAGGTTAGGTTAGGTTAGGTTAGGTTAGGTTAGGTTAGGTTAGGTTAGGTTAGGTTAGGTTAGGTTAGGTTAGGTTAGGTTAGGTTAGGTTAGGTTAGGTTAGGTTAGGTTAGGTTAGGTTAGGTTAGGTTAGGTTAGGTTAGGTTAGGTTAGGTTAGGTTAGGTTAGGTTAGGTTAGGTTAGGTTAGGTTAGGTTAGGTTAGGTTAGGTTAGGTTAGGTTAGGTTAGGTTAGGTTAGGTTAGGTTAGGTTAGGTTAGGTTAGGTTAGGTTAGGTTAGGTTAGGTTAGGTTAGGTTAGGTTAGGTTAGGTTAGGTTAGGTTAGGTTAGGTTAGGTTAGGTTAGGTTAGGTTAGGTTAGGTTAGGTTAGGTTAGGTTAGGTTAGGTTAGGTTAGGTTAGGTTAGGTTAGGTTAGGTTAGGTTAGGTTAGGTTAGGTTAGGTTAGGTTAGGTTAGGTTAGGTTAGGTTAGGTTAGGTTAGGTTAGGTTAGGTTAGGTTAGGTTAGGTTAGGTTAGGTTAGGTTAGGTTAGGTTAGGTTAGGTTAGGTTAGGTTAGGTTAGGTTAGGTTAGGTTAGGTTAGGTTAGGTTAGGTTAGGTTAGGTTAGGTTAGGTTAGGTTAGGTTAGGTTAGGTTAGGTTAGGTTAGGTTAGGTTAGGTTAGGTTAGGTTAGGTTAGGTTAGGTTAGGTTAGGTTAGGTTAGGTTAGGTTAGGTTAGGTTAGGTTAGGTTAGGTTAGGTTAGGTTAGGTTAGGTTAGGTTAGGTTAGGTTAGGTTAGGTTAGGTTAGGTTAGGTTAGGTTAGGTTAGGTTAGGTTAGGTTAGGTTAGGTTAGGTTAGGTTAGGTTAGGTTAGGTTAGGTTAGGTTAGGTTAGGTTAGGTTAGGTTAGGTTAGGTTAGGTTAGGTTAGGTTAGGTTAGGTTAGGTTAGGTTAGGTTAGGTTAGGTTAGGTTAGGTTAGGTTAGGTTAGGTTAGGTTAGGTTAGGTTAGGTTAGGTTAGGTTAGGTTAGGTTAGGTTAGGTTAGGTTAGGTTAGGTTAGGTTAGGTTAGGTTAGGTTAGGTTAGGTTAGGTTAGGTTAGGTTAGGTTAGGTTAGGTTCGGTTAGGTTAGGTTAGGTTAGGTTAGGTTAGGTTAGGTTAGGTTAGGTTAGGTTAGGTTAGGTTAGGTTAGGTTAGGTTAGGTTAGGTTAGGTTAGGTTAGGTTAGGTTAGGTTAGGTTAGGTTAGGTTAGGTTAGGTTAGGTTAGGTTAGGTTAGGTTAGGTTAGGTTAGGTTAGGTTAGGTTAGGTTAGGTTAGGTTAGGTTAGGTTAGGTTAGGTTAGGTTAGGTTAGGTTAGGTTAGGTTAGGTTAGGTTAGGTTAGGTTAGGTTAGGTTAGGTTAGGTTAGGTTAGGTTAGGTTAGGTTAGGTTAGGTTAGGTTAGGTTAGGTTAGGTTAGGTTAGGTTAGGTTAGGTTAGGTTAGGTTAGGTTAGGTTAGGTTAGGTTAGGTTAGGTTAGGTTAGGTTAGGTTAGGTTAGGTTAGGTTAGGTTAGGTTAGGTTAGGTTAGGTTAGGTTAGGTTAGGTTAGGTTAGGTTAGGTTAGGTTAGGTTAGGTTAGGTTAGGTTAGGTTAGGTTAGGTTAGGTTAGGTTAGGTTAGGTTAGGTTAGGTTAGGTTAGGTTAGGTTAGGTTAGGTTAGGTTAGGTTAGGTTAGGTTAGGTTAGGTTAGGTAGGTTAGGTTAGGTTAGGTCGGTACGTTAGGTTAGGTTAGGTTAGGTTAGTTAGGTTAGGTTAGGTTAGGTTCGGTTAGGTTAGGTAAGGAGTGGTTAGGTTCGGTTAGGTTAGGGTTAGGTTAGGTTAGGTTAGGTTAGGTAGGTTAGTAGGTTACGGTTAGGTTGACGAGACCTAGTTGGCGTAGTGGTGAGCAATGTACGACCACACGCACTAGGTCCCGGGTTCGCGTCCCGGTCCGAATGCAATTTATAATTTAATATGTGTTCGGGGTCAGTGGTTAATGGCGAGTACAACCCTTCCCGCACATTTGGGGGGGGATACGAGCCATTGGTGGAATGTTAGAAAGCTTACTATCTCCGTCGGGGACGCCTGATAGAATAGTGAGTGAGTATAGCGGACCGCTGTGGCCGAGCGTAGTACCGCGACGGGGGACGCCCTGACGCGGACTGCGGGTCGGGTCTGTGAACGCGCCCCACTCCCCGCAGGCCGGGGGAGAGGGGTGCGGGAACGGGCAAACTCACGCGATTGCGCCTTCCTCCGCAGGCCGGGGGGGAGGTGTGAGAGCGTACTGTGGCGTGTTCGAGATTACACTTGTGACCGGGGTAAACCTGGACACGAGGTATGATCGATAATTGCGATTGCGCCTTCGGGTGTAAGAGCAACTTGTATGGTGTTTCCGAAAGTCTGCCGCTTCCGTCGCGTTGCGGTGGGCAAGTAGGAACGACAGGCGAACTAGTACGGCCGGTCGATAAGTCTGAGAAAGTCGGTGGGTAGTTGGAAGCCGAAGGTTGGCCGGGAACTAGATTCGCCTGCTAATTCGGATCGAAGGCTGTTGTTGTTCGATCTGCCTGTACCGGAATGATGGTGGGGACCGCATGATGGTGGGACGCCGGGGTTGCCAAATCGGACCGGTGCGGGTAGCATCGAAGGGACAGCATCAGATGGGCCTGTAGTGGGTGTTAGATGGCTGCCGGGCACTCGCGGAGGTGGACGACCACCCTTAAACTCCACTAATTCGTAAGACTAGCCGGAAAGTTCAACTGTGATGTGTAGACTGCTGGGGCAGTATAAGAATGAGTACTACTGTCGAAAGGCGGTGGGAAAATTCGACCCACATTTTGACGGGCCAGTTGGCGTAGTGGTGAGCAATGTACGACCCACGCACTGGTCCCCGGGTTCGTGTCCCGGTCCGAACATAATTTAATAATTTATATATGTTCGGGGTCGGTGGTCTATAGCGAGTACAACCACCCCCGCATAATTTGGGGGTGGCTACGAGCTATTGGAGGCATGTTTAGAAAGCTCTAAGCCCGACGGGGCGGTGAGTTAGTATAAACATAACTCTGTGGTGTGTGACCGAAAGTTCACTGCTTCAGAAGTCCTAGGCAGACGGCCTATAATGGACGGACGTTGCGGTGGATTAGTAGGTATGACGGTGGAGCCTAGCTCCAAAAAGAGATGGTAGAATGAGTACCACCGGTGGAGGCCGGTGGGAAAATTCGAATCTCTTTTGACGACCCACGCACTGGTCCCCGGGTTCGTGTCCCGGTCCGAACATAATTTAATAATTTATATATGTTCGGGGTCGGTGGTCTATAGCGAGTACAACCACCCCCGCATAATTTGGGGGTGGCTACGAGCTATTGGAGGCATGTTTAGAAAGCTCTAAGCCTGACGGGGCGGTGAGTTAGTATAAACATAACTCTGTGGTGTGTGACCGAAAGTTCACTGCTTCAGAAGTCCTAGGCAGACGGCCTATAATGGACGGACGTTGCGGTGGATTAGTAGGTATGACGGTGGAGCCTAGCTCCAAAGAGATGGTAGAATGAGTACCACCGGTGGAGGCCGGTGGGAAAATTCGAAATCTACCCACGCACTGGTCCCCGGGTTCGTGTCCCGGTCCGAACATAATTTAATAATTTATATATGTTCGGGGTCGGTGGTCTATAGCGAGTACAACCACCCCCGCATAATTTGGGGGTGGCTACGAGCTATTGGAGGCATGTTTAGAAAGCTCTAAGCCTGACGGGGCGGTGAGTTAGTATAAACATAACTCTGTGGTGTGTGACCGAAAGTTCACTGCTTCAGAAGTCCTAGGCAGACGGCCTATAATGGACGGACGTTGCGGTGGATTAGTAGGTATGACGGTGGAGCCTAGCTCCAAAGAGATGGTAGAATGAGTACCACCGGTGGAGGCCGGTGGGAAAATTCGAATCTCTTTGACGGGCCAGTTGGCGTAGTGGTGAGCAATGTACGACCCACGCACTGGTCCCCGGGTTCGTGTCCCGGTCCGAACATAATTTAATAATTTATATATGTTCGGGGTCGGTGGTCTATAGCGAGTACAACCACCCCCGCATAATTTGGGGGTGGCTACGAGCTATTGGAGGCATGTTTAGAAAGCTCTAAGCCTGACGGGGCGGTGAGTTAGTATAAACATAACTCTGTGGTGTGTGACCGAAAGTTCACTGCTTCAGAAGTCCTAGGCAGACGGCCCATAATGGACGGACGTTGCGGTGGATTAGTAGGTATGACGGTGGAGCCTAGCTCCAAAGAGATGGTAGAATGAGTACCACCGGTGGAGGCCGGTGGGAAAATTCGAATCTCTTTCCCACGCACTGGTCCCCGGGTTCGTGTCCCGGTCCGAACATAATTTAATAATTTATATATGTTCGGGGTCGGTGGTCTATAGCGAGTACAACCACCCCCGCATAATTTGGGGGTGGCTACGAGCTATTGGAGGCATGTTTAGAAAGCTCTAAGCCCGACGGGGCGGTGAGTTAGTATAAACATAACTCTGTGGTGTGTGACCGAAAGTTCACTGCTTCAGAAGTCCTAGGCAGACGGCCTATAATGGACGGACGTTGCGGTGGATTAGTAGGTATGACGGTGGAGCCTAGCTCCAAAGAGATGGTAGAATGAGTACCACCGGTGGAGGCCGGTGGGAAAATTCGAATCTCTTTTCCCGGGGGAGAGGCTGTCTCCTACCGGGCGCGTCCCCAGGTGGCGGATGGGGGAATGCCACCTGCGACTGTTGGGACCCGACGACGAGCCTGGTCAGCTCAAGTTGGGACCCGACGACTGCGGGTGGTAGCGGGGAAACCCGCCGCGGACCAACAGCCAGGGTGGGGTGTCAGGCGGACACCCGGGCCCACCGGGGGGTAGCGCGGTGTCTCTGGCCGTTTTCACGGTAGGAGGCACTGCGCGGGCCGTGCTGTCGGGGCTAGCCCGACGGTGCGGCGGCTGGAGCGGGGCCACTTCGGTGGTCCTGTGTCTGGCGAGGGGTGTCGGCAGCCAGCTCAGTCGGAGCTGGGCCGACGGTAGGGGGGCCGCGGGGGAAGAGGAGTGCCGGTATTGCGGTGCGCCGCTCGTCCCTATCTCCCGCGGCCTAGCGGGGCCACCACCGTTTGATGGTGGACGCGGTGGGGATGCAGAGGAAGAGGAGCTACGGTATTACGGTGCGCCGTACTCCCTATCCTCTGCAACCGTCTTGGGTGGGTTGGGGGGGGCCGCGGGGGGCGGGAAGAACAAAATATTTCTCCCCGCCTTCCGCGGTCCCAGCGGGGCCGTCACCGCTGATGGCGGCATGTGAGGGGGCGGCAGGGGAAGGGGAGTGTCGGCGTTGTCGCATCCTCTTCTCCTGCGGCCGTTTGGGGGGGCCTTCGGGCGTGTTGGACGGGCCTTCGGGCGTTTAGGACGTTTGCCCAGTTTGGGTGGGAGGTATCGGGTATACGTGTATAGATCTATATATGCGTATACCCATTCTTTTTTGCAGAGTGCCCACTTCGGTGGGCGGTGTTAGGATCGTGTGGGGCTGCTCCGGGTACTTCTCTGATCAGCAGAGTGGACTTGCGAGCAGCCTCACTTTTGGGTTGGGGTCTTCCTGGCCACCGCCGGGGCGTCGCGGTTGTATGCTAACGCGATCCCGCGGCGTCCCACTATGGCGGATTGGGGGTTAGGCGTTGGGTTTTAGGGGGTATGTCATCGAGTCCCCCACAGTGCCCTCTGGTTAGCAGGGGGCCCGTGCGAGAAATGCATTTCCCAACGATAAAAAAAAAAAAAAAAAAAAAAAAAAAAGGTTAGGTTAGGTTAGGTTAGGTTAGGTTAGGTTAGGTTAGGTTAGGTTAGGTTAGGTTAGGTTAGGTTAGGTTAGGTTAGGTTAGGTTAGGTTAGGTTAGGTTAGGTTAGGTTAGGTTAGGTTAGGTTAGGTTAGGTTAGGTTAGGTTAGGTTAGGTTAGGTTAGGTTAGGTTAGGTTAGGTTAGGTTAGGTTAGGTTAGGTTAGGTTAGGTTAGGTTAGGTTAGGTTAGGTTAGGTTAGGTTAGGTTAGGTTAGGTTAGGTTAGGTTAGGTTAGGTTAGGTTAGGTTAGGTTAGGTTAGGTTAGGTTAGGTTAGGTTAGGTTAGGTTAGGTTAGGTTAGGTTAGGTTAGGTTAGGTTAGGTTAGGTTAGGTTAGGTTAGGTTAGGTTAGGTTAGGTTAGGTTAGGTTAGGTTAGGTTAGGTTAGGTTAGGTTAGGTTAGGTTAGGTTAGGTTAGGTTAGGTTAGGTTAGGTTAGGTTAGGTTAGGTTAGGTTAGGTTAGGTTAGGTTAGGTTAGGTTAGGTTAGGTTAGGTTAGGTTAGGTTAGGTTAGGTTAGGTTAGGTTAGGTTAGGTTAGGTTAGGTTAGGTTAGGTTAGGTTAGGTTAGGTTAGGTTAGGTTAGGTTAGGTTAGGTTAGGTTAGGTTAGGTTAGGTTAGGTTAGGTTAGGTTAGGTTAGGTTAGGTTAGGTTAGGTTAGGTTAGGTTAGGTTAGGTTAGGTTAGGTTAGGTTAGGTTAGGTTAGGTTAGGTTAGGTTAGGTTAGGTTAGGTTAGGTTAGGTTAGGTTAGGTTAGGTTAGGTTAGGTTAGGTTAGGTTAGGTTAGGTTAGGTTAGGTTAGGTTAGGTTAGGTTAGGTTAGGTTAGGTTAGGTTAGGTTAGGTTAGGTTAGGTTAGGTTAGGTTAGGTTAGGTTAGGTTAGGTTAGGTTAGGTTAGGTTAGGTTAGGTTAGGTTAGGTTAGGTTAGGTTAGGTTAGGTTAGGTTAGGTTAGGTTAGGTTAGGTTAGGTTAGGTTAGGTTAGGTTAGGTTAGGTTAGGTTAGGTTAGGTTAGGTTAGGTTAGGTTAGGTTAGGTTAGGTTAGGTTAGGTTAGGTTAGGTTAGGTTAGGTTAGGTTAGGTTAGGTTAGGTTAGGTTAGGTTAGGTTAGGTTAGGTTAGGTTAGGTTAGGTTAGGTTAGGTTAGGTTAGGTTAGGTTAGGTTAGGTTAGGTTAGGTTAGGTTAGGTTAGGTTAGGTTAGGTTAGGTTAGGTTAGGTTAGGTTAGGTTAGGTTAGGTTAGGTTAGGTTAGGTTAGGTTAGGTTAGGTTAGGTTAGGTTAGGTTAGGTTAGGTTAGGTTAGGTTAGGTTAGGTTAGGTTAGGTTAGGTTAGGTTAGGTTAGGTTAGGTTAGGTTAGGTTAGGTTAGGTTAGGTTAGGTTAGGTTAGGTTAGGTTAGGTTAGGTTAGGTTAGGTTAGGTTAGGTTAGGTTAGGTTAGGTTAGGTTAGGTTAGGTTAGGTTAGGTTAGGTTAGGTTAGGTTAGGTTAGGTTAGGTTAGGTTAGGTTAGGTTAGGTTAGGTTAGGTTAGGTTAGGTTAGGTTAGGTTAGGTTAGGTTAGGTTAGGTTAGGTTAGGTTAGGTTAGGTTAGGTTAGGTTAGGTTAGGTTAGGTTAGGTTAGGTTAGGTTAGGTTAGGTTAGGTTAGGTTAGGTTAGGTTAGGTTAGGTTAGGTTAGGTTAGGTTAGGTTAGGTTAGGTTAGGTTAGGTTAGGTTAGGTTAGGTTAGGTTAGGTTAGGTTAGGTTAGGTTAGGTTAGGTTAGGTTAGGTTAGGTTAGGTTAGGTTAGGTTAGGTTAGGTTAGGTTAGGTTAGGTTAGGTTAGGTTAGGTTAGGTTAGGTTAGGTTAGGTTAGGTTAGGTTAGGTTAGGTTAGGTTAGGTTAGGTTAGGTTAGGTTAGGTTAGGTTAGGTTAGGTTAGGTTAGGTTAGGTTAGGTTAGGTTAGGTTAGGTTAGGTTAGGTTAGGTTAGGTTAGGTTAGGTTAGGTTAGGTTAGGTTAGGTTAGGTTAGGTTAGGTTAGGTTAGGTTAGGTTAGGTTAGGTTAGGTTAGGTTAGGTTAGGTTAGGTTAGGTTAGGTTAGGTTAGGTTAGGTTAGGTTAGGTTAGGTTAGGTTAGGTTAGGTTAGGTTAGGTTAGGTTAGGTTAGGTTAGGTTAGGTTAGGTTAGGTTAGGTTAGGTTAGGTTAGGTTAGGTTAGGTTAGGTTAGGTTAGGTTAGGTTAGGTTAGGTTAGGTTAGGTTAGGTTAGGTTAGGTTAGGTTAGGTTAGGTTAGGTTAGGTTAGGTTAGGTTAGGTTAGGTTAGGTTAGGTTAGGTTAGGTTAGGTTAGGTTAGGTTAGGTTAGGTTAGGTTAGGTTAGGTTAGGTTAGGTTAGGTTAGGTTAGGTTAGGTTAGGTTAGGTTAGGTTAGGTTAGGTTAGGTTAGGTTAGGTTAGGTTAGGTTAGGTTAGGTTAGGTTAGGTTAGGTTAGGTTAGGTTAGGTTAGGTTAGGTTAGGTTAGGTTAGGTTAGGTTAGGTTAGGTTAGGTTAGGTTAGGTTAGGTTAGGTTAGGTTAGGTTAGGTTAGGTTAGGTTAGGTTAGGTTAGGTTAGGTTAGGTTAGGTTAGGTTAGGTTAGGTTAGGTTAGGTTAGGTTAGGTTAGGTTAGGTTAGGTTAGGTTAGGTTAGGTTAGGTTAGGTTAGGTTAGGTTAGGTTAGGTTAGGTTAGGTTAGGTTAGGTTAGGTTAGGTTAGGTTAGGTTAGGTTAGGTTAGGTTAGGTTAGGTTAGGTTAGGTTAGGTTAGGTTAGGTTAGGTTAGGTTAGGTTAGGTTAGGTTAGGTTAGGTTAGGTTAGGTTAGGTTAGGTTAGGTTAGGTTAGGTTAGGTTAGGTTAGGTTAGGTTAGGTTAGGTTAGGTTAGGTTAGGTTAGGTTAGGTTAGGTTAGGTTAGGTTAGGTTAGGTTAGGTTAGGTTAGGTTAGGTTAGGTTAGGTTAGGTTAGGTTAGGTTAGGTTAGGTTAGGTTAGGTTAGGTTAGGTTAGGTTAGGTTAGGTTAGGTTAGGTTAGGTTAGGTTAGGTTAGGTTAGGTTAGGTTAGGTTAGGTTAGGTTAGGTTAGGTTAGGTTAGGTTAGGTTAGGTTAGGTTAGGTTAGGTTAGGTTAGGTTAGGTTAGGTTAGGTTAGGTTAGGTTAGGTTAGGTTAGGTTAGGTTAGGTTAGGTTAGGTTAGGTTAGGTTAGGTTAGGTTAGGTTAGGTTAGGTTGGTTAGGTTAGGTTAGGTTAGGTTAGGTTAGGTTAGGTTAGGTTAGGTTAGGTTAGGTTAGGTTAGGTTAGGTTAGGTTAGGTTAGGTTAGGTTAGGTTAGGTTAGGTTAGGTTAGGTTAGGTTAGGTTAGGTTAGGTTAGGTTAGGTTAGGTTAGGTTAGGTTAGGTTAGGTTAGGTTAGGTTAGGTTAGGTTAGGTTAGGTTAGGTTAGGTTAGGTTAGGTTAGGTTAGGTTAGGTTAGGTTAGGTTAGGTTAGGTTAGGTTAGGTTAGGTTAGGTTAGGTTAGGTTAGGTTAGGTTAGGTTAGGTTAGGTTAGGTTAGGTTAGGTTAGGTTAGGTTAGGTTAGGTTAGGTTAGGTTAGGTTAGGTTAGGTTAGGTTAGGTTAGGTTAGGTTAGGTTAGGTTAGGTTAGGTTAGGTTAGGTTAGGTTAGGTTAGGTTAGGTTAGGTTAGGTTAGGTTAGGTTAGGTTAGGTTAGGTTAGGTTAGGTTAGGTTAGGTTAGGTTAGGTTAGGTTAGGTTAGGTTAGGTTAGGTTAGGTTAGGTTAGGTTAGGTTAGGTTAGGTTAGGTTAGGTTAGGTTAGGTTAGGTTAGGTTAGGTTAGGTTAGGTTAGGTTAGGTTAGGTTAGGTTAGGTTAGGTTAGGTTAGGTTAGGTTAGGTTAGGTTAGGTTAGGTTAGGTTAGGTTAGGTTAGGTTAGGTTAGGTTAGGTTAGGTTAGGTTAGGTTAGGTTAGGTTAGGTTAGGTTAGGTTAGGTTAGGTTAGGTTAGGTTAGGTTAGGTTAGGTTAGGTTAGGTTAGGTTAGGTTAGGTTAGGTTAGGTTAGGTTAGGTTAGGTTAGGTTAGGTTAGGTTAGGTTAGGTTAGGTTAGGTTAGGTTAGGTTAGGTTAGGTTAGGTTAGGTTAGGTTAGGTTAGGTTAGGTTAGGTTAGGTTAGGTTAGGTTAGGTTAGGTTAGGTTAGGTTAGGTTAGGTTAGGTTAGGTTAGGTTAGGTTAGGTTAGGTTAGGTTAGGTTAGGTTAGGTTAGGTTAGGTTAGGTTAGGTTAGGTTAGGTTAGGTTAGGTTAGGTTAGGTTAGGTTAGGTTAGGTTAGGTTAGGTTAGGTTAGGTTAGGTTAGGTTAGGTTAGGTTAGGTTAGGTTAGGTTAGGTTAGGTTAGGTTAGGTTAGGTTAGGTTAGGTTAGGTTAGGTTAGGTTAGGTTAGGTTAGGTTAGGTTAGGTTAGGTTAGGTTAGGTTAGGTTAGGTTAGGTTAGGTTAGGTTAGGTTAGGTTAGGTTAGGTTAGGTTAGGTTAGGTTAGGTTAGGTTAGGTTAGGTTAGGTTAGGTTAGGTTAGGTTAGGTTAGGTTAGGTTAGGTTAGGTTAGGTTAGGTTAGGTTAGGTTAGGTTAGGTTAGGTTAGGTTAGGTTAGGTTAGGTTAGGTTAGGTTAGGTTAGGTTAGGTTAGGTTAGGTTAGGTTAGGTTAGGTTAGGTTAGGTTAGGTTAGGTTAGGTTAGGTTAGGTTAGGTTAGGTTAGGTTAGGTTAGGTTAGGTTAGGTTAGGTTAGGTTAGGTTAGGTTAGGTTAGGTTAGGTTAGGTTAGGTTAGGTTAGGTTAGGTTAGGTTAGGTTAGGTTAGGTTAGGTTAGGTTAGGTTAGGTTAGGTTAGGTTAGGTTAGGTTAGGTTAGGTTAGGTTAGGTTAGGTTAGGTTAGGTTAGGTTAGGTTAGGTTAGGTTAGGTTAGGTTAGGTTAGGTTAGGTTAGGTTAGGTTAGGTTAGGTTAGGTTAGGTTAGGTTAGGTTAGGTTAGGTTAGGTTAGGTTAGGTTAGGTTAGGTTAGGTTAGGTTAGGTTAGGTTAGGTTAGGTTAGGTTAGGTTAGGTTAGGTTAGGTTAGGTTAGGTTAGGTTAGGTTAGGTTAGGTTAGGTTAGGTTAGGTTAGGTTAGGTTAGGTTAGGTTAGGTTAGGTTAGGTTAGGTTAGGTTAGGTTAGGTTAGGTTAGGTTAGGTTAGGTTAGGTTAGGTTAGGTTAGGTTAGGTTAGGTTAGGTTAGGTTAGGTTAGGTTAGGTTAGGTTAGGTTAGGTTAGGTTAGGTTAGGTTAGGTTAGGTTAGGTTAGGTTAGGTTAGGTTAGGTTAGGTTAGGTTAGGTTAGGTTAGGTTAGGTTAGGTTAGGTTAGGTTAGGTTAGGTTAGGTTAGGTTAGGTTAGGTTAGGTTAGGTTAGGTTAGGTTAGGTTAGGTTAGGTTAGGTTAGGTTAGGTTAGGTTAGGTTAGGTTAGGTTAGGTTAGGTTAGGTTAGGTTAGGTTAGGTTAGGTTAGGTTAGGTTAGGTTAGGTTAGGTTAGGTTAGGTTAGGTTAGGTTAGGTTAGGTTAGGTTAGGTTAGGTTAGGTTAGGTTAGGTTAGGTTAGGTTAGGTTAGGTTAGGTTAGGTTAGGTTAGGTTAGGTTAGGTTAGGTTAGGTTAGGTTAGGTTAGGTTAGGTTAGGTTAGGTTAGGTTAGGTTAGGTTAGGTTAGGTTAGGTTAGGTTAGGTTAGGTTAGGTTAGGTTAGGTTAGGTTAGGTTAGGTTAGGTTAGGTTAGGTTAGGTTAGGTTAGGTTAGGTTAGGTTAGGTTAGGTTAGGTTAGGTTAGGTTAGGTTAGGTTAGGTTAGGTTAGGTTAGGTTAGGTTAGGTTAGGTTAGGTTAGGTTAGGTTAGGTTAGGTTAGGTTAGGTTAGGTTAGGTTAGGTTAGGTTAGGTTAGGTTAGGTTAGGTTAGGTTAGGTTAGGTTAGGTTAGGTTAGGTTAGGTTAGGTTAGGTTAGGTTAGGTTAGGTTAGGTTAGGTTAGGTTAGGTTAGGTTAGGTTAGGTTAGGTTAGGTTAGGTTAGGTTAGGTTAGGTTAGGTTAGGTTAGGTTAGGTTAGGTTAGGTTAGGTTAGGTTAGGTTAGGTTAGGTTAGGTTAGGTTAGGTTAGGTTAGGTTAGGTTAGGTTAGGTTAGGTTAGGTTAGGTTAGGTTAGGTTAGGTTAGGTTAGGTTAGGTTAGGTTAGGTTAGGTTAGGTTAGGTTAGGTTAGGTTAGGTTAGGTTAGGTTAGGTTAGGTTAGGTTAGGTTAGGTTAGGTTAGGTTAGGTTAGGTTAGGTTAGGTTAGGTTAGGTTAGGTTAGGTTAGGTTAGGTTAGGTTAGGTTAGGTTAGGTTAGGTTAGGTTAGGTTAGGTTAGGTTAGGTTAGGTTAGGTTAGGTTAGGTTAGGTTAGGTTAGGTTAGGTTAGGTTAGGTTAGGTTAGGTTAGGTTAGGTTAGGTTAGGTTAGGTTAGGTTAGGTTAGGTTAGGTTAGGTTAGGTTAGGTTAGGTTAGGTTAGGTTAGGTTAGGTTAGGTTAGGTTAGGTTAGGTTAGGTTAGGTTAGGTTAGGTTAGGTTAGGTTAGGTTAGGTTAGAGGTTAGGTTAGGTTAGGTTAGGTTAGGTTAGGTTAGGTTAGGTTAGGTTAGGTTAGGTTAGGTTAGGTTAGGTTAGGTTAGGTTAGGTTAGGTTAGGTTAGGTTAGGTTAGGTTAGGTTAGGTTAGGTTAGGTTAGGTTAGGTTAGGTTAGGTTAGGTTAGGTTAGGTTAGGTTAGGTTAGGTTAGGTTAGGTTAGGTTAGGTTAGGTTAGGTTAGGTTAGGTTAGGTTAGGTTAGGTTAGGTTAGGTTAGGTTAGGTTAGGTTAGGTTAGGTTAGGTTAGGTTAGGTTAGGTTAGGTTAGGTTAGGTTAGGTTAGGTTAGGTTAGGTTAGGTTAGGTTAGGTTAGGTTAGGTTAGGTTAGGTTAGGTTAGGTTAGGTTAGGTTAGGTTAGGTTAGGTTAGGTTAGGTTAGGTTAGGTTAGGTTAGGTTAGGTTAGGTTAGGTTAGGTTAGGTTAGGTTAGGTTAGGTTAGGTTAGGTTAGGTTAGGTTAGGTTAGGTTAGGTTAGGTTAGGTTAGGTTAGGTTAGGTTAGGTTAGGTTAGGTTAGGTTAGGTTAGGTTAGGTTAGGTTAGGTTAGGTTAGGTTAGGTTAGGTTAGGTTAGGTTAGGTTAGGTTAGGTTAGGTTAGGTTAGGTTAGGTTAGGTTAGGTTAGGTTAGGTTAGGTTAGGTTAGGTTAGGTTAGGTTAGGTTAGGTTAGGTTAGGTTAGGTTAGGTTAGGTTAGGTTAGGTTAGGTTAGGTTAGGTTAGGTTAGGTTAGGTTAGGTTAGGTTAGGTTAGGTTAGGTTAGGTTAGGTTAGGTTAGGTTAGGTTAGGTTAGGTTAGGTTAGGTTAGGTTAGGTTAGGTTAGGTTAGGTTAGGTTAGGTTAGGTTAGGTTAGGTTAGGTTAGGTTAGGTTAGGTTAGGTTAGGTTAGGTTAGGTTAGGTTAGGTTAGGTTAGGTTAGGTTAGGTTAGGTTAGGTTAGGTTAGGTTAGGTTAGGTTAGGTTAGGTTAGGTTAGGTTAGGTTAGGTTAGGTTAGGTTAGGTTAGGTTAGGTTAGGTTAGGTTAGGTTAGGTTAGGTTAGGTTAGGTTAGGTTAGGTTAGGTTAGGTTAGGTTAGGTTAGGTTAGGTTAGGTTAGGTTAGGTTAGGTTAGGTTAGGTTAGGTTAGGTTAGGTTAGGTTAGGTTAGGTTAGGTTAGGTTAGGTTAGGTTAGGTTAGGTTAGGTTAGGTTAGGTTAGGTTAGGTTAGGTTAGGTTAGGTTAGGTTAGGTTAGGTTAGGTTAGGTTAGGTTAGGTTAGGTTAGGTTAGGTTAGGTTAGGTTAGGTTAGGTTAGGTTAGGTTAGGTTAGGTTAGGTTAGGTTAGGTTAGGTTAGGTTAGGTTAGGTTAGGTTAGGTTAGGTTAGGTTAGGTTAGGTTAGGTTAGGTTAGGTTAGGTTAGGTTAGGTTAGGTTAGGTTAGGTTAGGTTAGGTTAGGTTAGGTTAGGTTAGGTTAGGTTAGGTTAGGTTAGGTTAGGTTAGGTTAGGTTAGGTTAGGTTAGGTTAGGTTAGGTTAGGTTAGGTTAGGTTAGGTTAGGTTAGGTTAGGTTAGGTTAGGTTAGGTTAGGTTAGGTTAGGTTAGGTTAGGTTAGGTTAGGTTAGGTTAGGTTAGGTTAGGTTAGGTTAGGTTAGGTTAGGTTAGGTTAGGTTAGGTTAGGTTAGGTTAGGTTAGGTTAGGTTAGGTTAGGTTAGGTTAGGTTAGGTTAGGTTAGGTTAGGTTAGGTTAGGTTAGGTTAGGTTAGGTTAGGTTAGGTTAGGTTAGGTTAGGTTAGGTTAGGTTAGGTTAGGTTAGGTTAGGTTAGGTTAGGTTAGGTTAGGTTAGGTTAGGTTAGGTTAGGTTAGGTTAGGTTAGGTTAGGTTAGGTTAGGTTAGGTTAGGTTAGGTTAGGTTAGGTTAGGTTAGGTTAGGTTAGGTTAGGTTAGGTTAGGTTAGGTTAGGTTAGGTTAGGTTAGGTTAGGTTAGGTTAGGTTAGGTTAGGTTAGGTTAGGTTAGGTTAGGTTAGGTTAGGTTAGGTTAGGTTAGGTTAGGTTAGGTTAGGTTAGGTTAGGTTAGGTTAGGTTAGGTTAGGTTAGGTTAGGTTAGGTTAGGTTAGGTTAGGTTAGGTTAGGTTAGGTTAGGTTAGGTTAGGTTAGGTTAGGTTAGGTTAGGTTAGGTTAGGTTAGGTTAGGTTAGGTTAGGTTAGGTTAGGTTAGGTTAGGTTAGGTTAGGTTAGGTTAGGTTAGGTTAGGTTAGGTTAGGTTAGGTTAGGTTAGGTTAGGTTAGGTTAGGTTAGGTTAGGTTAGGTTAGGTTAGGTTAGGTTAGGTTAGGTTAGGTTAGGTTAGGTTAGGTTAGGTTAGGTTAGGTTAGGTTAGGTTAGGTTAGGTTAGGTTAGGTTAGGTTAGGTTAGGTTAGGTTAGGTTAGGTTAGGTTAGGTTAGGTTAGGTTAGGTTAGGTTAGGTTAGGTTAGGTTAGGTTAGGTTAGGTTAGGTTAGGTTAGGTTAGGTTAGGTTAGGTTAGGTTAGGTTAGGTTAGGTTAGGTTAGGTTAGGTTAGGTTAGGTTAGGTTAGGTTAGGTTAGGTTAGGTTAGGTTAGGTTAGGTTAGGTTAGGTTAGGTTAGGTTAGGTTAGGTTAGGTTAGGTTAGGTTAGGTTAGGTTAGGTTAGGTTAGGTTAGGTTAGGTTAGGTTAGGTTAGGTTAGGTTAGGTTAGGTTAGGTTAGGTTAGGTTAGGTTAGGTTAGGTTAGGTTAGGTTAGGTTAGGTTAGGTTAGGTTAGGTTAGGTTAGGTTAGGTTAGGTTAGGTTAGGTTAGGTTAGGTTAGGTTAGGTTAGGTTAGGTTAGGTTAGGTTAGGTTAGGTTAGGTTAGGTTAGGTTAGGTTAGGTTAGGTTAGGTTAGGTTAGGTTAGGTTAGGTTAGGTTAGGTTAGGTTAGGTTAGGTTAGGTTAGGTTAGGTTAGGTTAGGTTAGGTTAGGTTAGGTTAGGTTAGGTTAGGTTAGGTTAGGTTAGGTTAGGTTAGGTTAGGTTAGGTTAGGTTAGGTTAGGTTAGGTTAGGTTAGGTTAGGTTAGGTTAGGTTAGGTTAGGTTAGGTTAGGTTAGGTTAGGTTAGGTTAGGTTAGGTTAGGTTAGGTTAGGTTAGGTTAGGTTAGGTTAGGTTAGGTTAGGTTAGGTTAGGTTAGGTTAGGTTAGGTTAGGTTAGGTTAGGTTAGGTTAGGTTAGGTTAGGTTAGGTTAGGTTAGGTTAGGTTAGGTTAGGTTAGGTTAGGTTAGGTTAGGTTAGGTTAGGTTAGGTTAGGTTAGGTTAGGTTAGGTTAGGTTAGGTTAGGTTAGGTTAGGTTAGGTTAGGTTAGGTTAGGTTAGGTTAGGTTAGGTTAGGTTAGGTTAGGTTAGGTTAGGTTAGGTTAGGTTAGGTTAGGTTAGGTTAGGTTAGGTTAGGTTAGGTTAGGTTAGGTTAGGTTAGGTTAGGTTAGGTTAGGTTAGGTTAGGTTAGGTTAGGTTAGGTTAGGTTAGGTTAGGTTAGGTTAGGTTAGGTTAGGTTAGGTTAGGTTAGGTTAGGTTAGGTTAGGTTAGGTTAGGTTAGGTTAGGTTAGGTTAGGTTAGGTTAGGTTAGGTTAGGTTAGGTTAGGTTAGGTTAGGTTAGGTTAGGTTAGGTTAGGTTAGGTTAGGTTAGGTTAGGTTAGGTTAGGTTAGGTTAGGTTAGGTTAGGTTAGGTTAGGTTAGGTTAGGTTAGGTTAGGTTAGGTTAGGTTAGGTTAGGTTAGGTTAGGTTAGGTTAGGTTAGGTTAGGTTAGGTTAGGTTAGGTTAGGTTAGGTTAGGTTAGGTTAGGTTAGGTTAGGTTAGGTTAGGTTAGGTTAGGTTAGGTTAGGTTAGGTTAGGTTAGGTTAGGTTAGGTTAGGTTAGGTTAGGTTAGGTTAGGTTAGGTTAGGTTAGGTTAGGTTAGGTTAGGTTAGGTTAGGTTAGGTTAGGTTAGGTTAGGTTAGGTTAGGTTAGGTTAGGTTAGGTTAGGTTAGGTTAGGTTAGGTTAGGTTAGGTTAGGTTAGGTTAGGTTAGGTTAGGTTAGGTTAGGTTAGGTTAGGTTAGGTTAGGTTAGGTTAGGTTAGGTTAGGTTAGGTTAGGTTAGGTTAGGTTAGGTTAGGTTAGGTTAGGTTAGGTTAGGTTAGGTTAGGTTAGGTTAGGTTAGGTTAGGTTAGGTTAGGTTAGGTTAGGTTAGGTTAGGTTAGGTTAGGTTAGGTTAGGTTAGGTTAGGTTAGGTTAGGTTAGGTTAGGTTAGGTTAGGTTAGGTTAGGTTAGGTTAGGTTAGGTTAGGTTAGGTTAGGTTAGGTTAGGTTAGGTTAGGTTAGGTTAGGTTAGGTTAGGTTAGGTTAGGTTAGGTTAGGTTAGGTTAGGTTAGGTTAGGTTAGGTTAGGTTAGGTTAGGTTAGGTTAGGTTAGGTTAGGTTAGGTTAGGTTAGGTTAGGTTAGGTTAGGTTAGGTTAGGTTAGGTTAGGTTAGGTTAGGTTAGGTTAGGTTAGGTTAGGTTAGGTTAGGTTAGGTTAGGTTAGGTTAGGTTAGGTTAGGTTAGGTTAGGTTAGGTTAGGTTAGGTTAGGTTAGGTTAGGTTAGGTTAGGTTAGGTTAGGTTAGGTTAGGTTAGGTTAGGTTAGGTTAGGTTAGGTTAGGTTAGGTTAGGTTAGGTTAGGTTAGGTTAGGTTAGGTTAGGTTAGGTTAGGTTAGGTTAGGTTAGGTTAGGTTAGGTTAGGTTAGGTTAGGTTAGGTTAGGTTAGGTTAGGTTAGGTTAGGTTAGGTTAGGTTAGGTTAGGTTAGGTTAGGTTAGGTTAGGTTAGGTTAGGTTAGGTTAGGTTAGGTTAGGTTAGGTTAGGTTAGGTTAGGTTAGGTTAGGTTAGGTTAGGTTAGGTTAGGTTAGGTTAGGTTAGGTTAGGTTAGGTTAGGTTAGGTTAGGTTAGGTTAGGTTAGGTTAGGTTAGGTTAGGTTAGGTTAGGTTAGGTTAGGTTAGGTTAGGTTAGGTTAGGTTAGGTTAGGTTAGGTTAGGTTAGGTTAGGTTAGGTTAGGTTAGGTTAGGTTAGGTTAGGTTAGGTTAGGTTAGGTTAGGTTAGGTTAGGTTAGGTTAGGTTAGGTTAGGTTAGGTTAGGTTAGGT